>CABFOW010001764.1:40680-85995 GCA_902141385.1 Timema californicum
TTACGCTAATGTGTAATGGTAGGGTGATTGTGAGATGAAATGGAGGACCTACAGTTTAACGTGGAATCCGAACCACGGTGGAGGCCTGGCATTCCTCACATTTCTTTTAGTAATTATGAAATAAATATTAAAAGTAAATTATTTAAAAATATTCTTAGAGATGAAATTTTATGACAGGTATGATAACTGTTGTTTGTGAATATACTTTAAATTAAAGATAAAGCTCACCGACTCTCCCAAACTTCCCCATTTACATCTACTGTTCACTGCAACACGGCAATAGTCTCATACCAATTATTCTCCGACACACGTCTCTCCTGTACAATAAACTAGATTTTCTTCACCTCTGACAAGACGTGTATTAATCACAGCGTGTGAATGTGTGGAATGACAGGCCTCCACCGTGGTTTGGATCCCACGTTAAACTGTAGGTCCTCCATTTTATCTCACAATCACCCTACCATTACACATTAGCATAAGTGCGTTTAAACCAAACGGGTAGTAAGACGCGTGTAACGTTTAAAAGAGCTAGCCTGATATATTAATGTTTGTACGCCATCATTAGGGTGACATTTTATATAACGATTGAATTGGGTCCAAGTTTGCTGTTCTGTATTATAATAATTAAAAGGGGATGATGTCTTAGTTTATAAATTAAAAGTTCTAGTGTTTTATAGTTATTTTTATTTTAAGTAAATAAACAGATTATTGCTAGATATTTCACACGTTGTAGATTTTAATAAAAGCCCGACTATTACGTTATATGCATGATAATTCCCGACACGTGAAATTTATAACACAGATTAAGTTATCATAGACTCCACCTACAAGGCTCCTCGCTTTTTAAGGGTATATCAAGCAACATTTCCTTCTCGAAGCTTCCTAAAAGAAAAAAGGTGTGGTCATCCAAATGCGTTTCTGTCCACAAAACTGTGTTGTCTTATTAAACAGAGACGTAGAAGGATGTCGCCATACCTTGCAGCTTAACAACTTAACACAAATAAATCTTACTACCCGCTCTCATTTAAAATATCGTTATTTTGAATAAAGATGTGAATAATAAATTATTGAGATATATAATTCCATATCATTACAAGCGGTACTACTACTACTACTACTACTACTACTACTAATAATAATAATAATAAACTGGATCCGAATGGCAAGGGCACACTTCGGCCGGAACCATGCTCTGACCCTCTTGATTGTTCTACTTCAGGGCCATTCAATTAGTTATCTAGGCGGGGCACTCAAAATAATAATATTTGGCTGGCCAGGCATTTAATTCAAGGCATTTAATTCAATCTGGCAGTAATTTGGAACGTTTATAGAGTATACGTCTGTAGTTTAAAAGCGCGAGGGAGTAAAACGTAGTTTGATATATATTTTAAGTAATATTGATATATCTCAGTGAAATTAATTTTCATCAACAAGCTTCAGTTTCTTACTACTCAAAGTAGAAAGTGATACTCTAAAAAACTTACAGTAAGACTAATTACAAGCAAAACACTGCGCTATTACTATAAATAGCGTACGAACAATAAGCCAGGCTAATATAAACTGGCAAGACATCGGCTGCTGTTCGGTGGAGGGGAGAAGTGTGAGTCAATTTCAGCCAACTGCATTATTCAAGGCCAAAAACAAGAATAGGTTATATAATAGCTCAGCCGTTATGTAGGGGAGAGATACCGGGTCTAGACCTCACTTGAGGGTAAGCTCACACTCCCTTGTAAACAACACACGATGTTAGTGGCGCCAAGGACCGAGTAACACATGGCTGGCGACTTCCCCCACCACTGATAAGACCCTTAAGATATCTCTGGCTGCTTAAAGTCAGGCGCCTCTTCATAAGGTCTGAACTATACGACGGATTTCCAGTGATACAGTAGTTGGAATTTCAATCCGTGGAGCTTAGCGAGCCGGATGAAGACCCGCGGGCCGTCAATTGGATAGCCCTGTTTTACTTGGTTCGAGACTAGCCGGGTGACGCAAACTTACGGTATCGAGAACCGTCAAATTCGTCCGTATGGAAGAAGAAGAGGCACACCACTTCTATCAATCATTTTATTAACTAGGCCTGTCTCATCAGGGTTGTAAATTGGAAAGGAAGATATATTTTCATCATCAAAAGAATTAATAAATAAATTTGAAAGCCTCACAAGCACCAACGCCTCCTGATAAATTTGGTCCTGTTACTCAAAGCTGTTGTTTTCCATATCCTCAAATGCCTTCCAGAAATAGTTAGGGATGAATGCCCACTTGGCTTCTAGTTTGAACTCAGCTTTTTCTTGTATTATTGTTTGGATTAAATTATTATTAATAGCACCGAGTCTTGGGTTATACACACTTATACTAATTTGTTATGGTACAGTGATTGTGAGATGAACTGGAGGACTTATAGTTTAACATGGGATCCGAACCACGGTGTCTGGATTAAAGAACCCACCGGTCACAATCTTGCTTAAGTCACACAGAGTAATTTTTCGCCTTTCATGCTGTGCCTCTACAACCAAGATTAGGTATCTTTCAAGACCATCTTAGCCTGAAAACTTTGGTTTATATTCTGTCTCCAATCAGAAAGTGTCGATAGTCCATAATTTCTATATAATCAAGAGCAATGTTTTTAGTGTCTCTCTTTGTCCATCCAAATAGTAGCTAGCTTCTTTACCATTTTAGCAACAATGTTTTTCCTTTTTTTGACACCATTTAAAAATAAAACAATTCACAATCTCTACATATAAAGTTTAATAGAGCTTCAAATTATTTACAAATAAAGCTTAAATAACATGCACGGACCAGTGCCAGTAGGCGTCATAAATCTGATCAGTGGTTGCCTATCTAAAATTCAGCTCTCTATAAGGGTCTGTCTTGGCTGCAGATATTGACACCGATTTCCCGCCCATAGATAGCCAGTCTATTCTGAGAGTGATGCCTTAGACCATGTGACCACCAAAGTGGGTGACTCTTACATTGAATGATTATTTACATTCAAATGACAAACAAGATAATCTCAGCTTGTGTTGTTCTCAGGTGAGCAAAGAGCTGACAAATTGGATTATGCAAATGATCCACCGCAGTGAGCCAGCCATGTGTCCCCACAAGAGAAATTCAGAACTTATCAACTCTCTGCTAGCCTTACCCAAAGTCCTCAACGATGCTGGAAGGAAATAAGTTAAGCACTTCTAGATAATAGACTGCACAAAGAATGTAATTAGATTATATTATGTTAGAAACACCTGATTTGGTGAGTATAGTAAGCATGGTCCGGTTATTTGCCCAAAACTTGAATGGCTATCAAAATGTTAGTTTTAAAAATAACTAGCTTTACAAATCATTTATATTTTATAATATATTATTTTGTTTCATGGTTGAGAATGCTTTGTGTTCATTTGTACTTGACATAATAGCCAATAGAATTATAAGTTTTTTTTTGTTCCTGTTTCATAAAGTGATAAAACTATTAATGATAAGCTGTGTAGCCTCCGTAGAGGACTCCCCATCCATAAACTCATTTGATGACTTGAAAAGAGACTTTCAAATTAAAAATAATTGGGAACCTATCACTCTAAGTGTATATCATACAGTATCATACAAATTAATCAAAATTTTATTTGTCCTATGAATAACAGAAACCACCCCTGTAATTTAGTGGCTAGAGATTCAGAGATCATGGGTTTGATCCCCAGCACTTCTCAATTGTTTTTTTTTGTGAAGCAGTGGGTTTGAAACTGAGTAAAATCAGCCTTGCCAGAACGAATGAAGAGCTGCCTGACTAAACATGTAGCAGCTCCAGTCTAAAAAACTGAGATTAATGGCCAGAGGGTTTGTTGTGTGATGACCACATTACAGCCTCTAACCGCAAATGATGGCACTATCATCTCTAATGGTGGTGGTCGCTCGGTCGGTATAGCTCATGCCATGAAGTTTTTTTTATTATGAATTATAAACTGAATGTTTGTAATAAGAAAAGATTTTAAAATTTCAAGCAAACCCAGAGCCACAAAATATGTGTTCGAAAAATTCCTTTACATGATCACACCAGTAAAAACATACAAAGGTAGCCACTAGAGTTTGAATAATATTGTCCACTTACAGCCTATAGAATACGTCTTGAATATTTAGAAACTAATAGAATACTTCTATGTTTTTTTTTCCACAGCTGGTGAAACAAAGAAGTTAGTTGGCCGAGTTTATTTACAGAAAAAGCTTCACCTTGATGAAAATGAATTTTGTAACCGACAAACACACCATATGTAGGCAGAAAATAATAATAAAGACAACAAAATGGTAAAAATGATATGTAAAACAATTTATTTTAGCTTCCCCATAAAATTTTTTTAATGCTTACAAATAATGCAATTATATATTTACATGTTTTTTTAAAACTTAAATTGGGCGATTGCCAGTTAAAATCCATCTTGAAATAAATAGGTATTTTTGTCATATAAAGTATAGTAAAAGCAATCTTGTCAACAATATTCATACATAGGTACCTACAGTACTTAACTTAAACCATAAAATGATAATAATCTCATGTTAAAATAAGGAAAAAGAATGTGTAGATTCCTCAGAGCTAAGAAATGAAATATTTCCCCCCAGATTTTAAATGTATAAGTTTTCAACTAGAATTTTACAAAATTTTCACACAGATAAAAAAAGTATCAATGTGTTAATGTCACACCCCTTCCCTGAATCTACACCTGTTAGATACATATGGGGGCAACACATTCACTCAAAGCAGCCATGTTTTATACAGTATAACCTATGTATCTATTGATACTCAGGTGTATCACAGGTAACAAACATTTCTGAAAATGATATGTAATAAGTGACTTGAAAATCTAAGATGCATTTTGACATGTGTATCAGTTTATAAACTAAAATTGTCTATTCAATTTTATACTTCCTAATCGTAATGTTTAGCTCAATACCTCTTTCATTTGACCTACCTTACGAGTGTGCTTCCCATTCATTCCTAAAAATACCCATAAGGACCTCCTTACAAGTGTGGCTCCCATTTATTTCTAAAAATACTCTTATTTTTTATATAATTTGTTGTGAAGAGTAAAATAAATCAAGGGAGATAAAATAGAAGAACAGTAACCTTGTTGATATCAAGTGTATGCTACTTGAGCACTTATTCCCCCTAGCCTGTGGATAGTCATATCCATGCATTTGACATAAGTAGGTGTTTTATTAACACCACTTGATGGGAAAAAAGTGCACTGCCACACTTGAAAAGTACACCACATACTTGTCTTGAGCAAATTCTATCCAGTCTACTTCACTACACTATAGCTTTTTCATATTAATTCTAATGTTATTCTCCCATGTGCCTCTAAGGCTTCACATTAGGTTTGTCAGTCAATACTTTGAACATGGTTATAGTTTATTCCATTCACGTTGTATGTCCTCCGAGATTGGCTTACCTTAACAATATCTGAAGTGTACAGGATATGCAACTCATCATTATGTGCCCTCTTCTACTTTACATTAATTTCATAACTTTTTAGACCAAATATTTTCCTAATCACCTTGTTCCCGAACATCCTAAATGTCTTAGCATAATATGAGGTCAGGGTTCCTAAACTATTTGTAAAAAAATTTTCCCTGACTATTTTCCCCAAGTTCCCTGACCAACTTCTCATAAAATTTCCATTTTAACTTTACGGTACTATACATTTGAAAATATTAATTTAAATACATTTATTTCGGACTCCTCCTCCCCTACAGCCGACCTTGCCTCACCTCCCATAGAAGAATAAGAAAGCGGATGTCATGCCAATCAGTACAGGGAAAATGATGGAAAAATAATAAAATATATCTACTTGTAACAAGCTTTATTCACTTTGGTATCATGTGCAGAAATACGTACTAAATAACAGGACACTAAGAACATACTAAAAAGGTTGCTATCATTACAGTTTTATTTTCCCTAACCTGCCTATTTCCTGTTGTATATCTAATTTCCTCTTTTCTGCCTTCTTCTTGTCTTCTTCACTTCTTTCGTGCTTCTTCATCTCCAAATATTCATGATAGCATTTCAGAGAACCTCTCAAGTAATCCAACATCTTTTTGCTAATGTGTATGTTTTTAATCCCTCCTGCTTCTTGTATCTCATCATGAATGTGACGCTGTTCAGTGACTGTGTTTTCATGCATATTTTCAACCAGTAAAGATTTATTGACTGAAAAACCACCTTCAGCAGTTGCATTCCCATGCGACAAGACAAGGCAAATCTTCATTACTTCCCAAAGATGTTTGTAGTTTGCATCTCCTATTAGAAAGCTACCATAAATAGTGCCAAGTCCTACTTCATCACTGATCACAAGGATGAAATAATTCTTGAAGATGAGATTTTTTGAGGTTGCAAAAACGCAAGTATTCTTTCTTGGCATTTTCAACCAGAACATCATTTATGATGTTGGCATGGTTGAGTTCCTCCAAAATAAAAGAAAATCTCTTCTGGCCCAGTTGAGGTGAATGTTGAATAACACAAGGATCCAATGAAGACAAACCTCTCACAGCTTTCTGTTCTAAGGGACTTCTTTCTTGTAATTTTGCAATCATGGCAGTTAACATACTGCAACATTTGTGTATACATTCTAGTTTTGTCTTTTTGTTACGGTGATCGCAGTTTCTCCTAACAAACACTTTGTTGCAAATCCTATATCAGTATTTTTGCTAAGGATCAAATTTTCTGATTTATCTTCGCAGTAAACTAGTTTACACTTCAGGAATGGATCAGAGGCTGTATTTTCAGTGTCTCTACAGGTTTTGTTTGAGGAAGTTTTGCTTCTTTGAGAAACTTACAATACGGTCCCAAAATTATAATGCACTTTAAAAGCAAATTGCATTTTCTACCACACACCACAAAACTTCAATGGAAAAGTTGTACACCCTGTCAGCTGGGTAAACAATGCTCGACAAGCCGGAGAGTCAGTGAACAGGTAGTACATGTGACACAATAAACTACTTATATCCCAATAAACAAATTCCAATCCTATTCTCAAAGAACCATGAACAACATGAAGTCCATATGTTCCCAGATTTAGCAAACTACATATTTCACTCTCTGACAGATTTGATGTGTTCATGAAGAAGTGTTATAAACTTTAAATTGACATGTGGGTCATCCATTGACACTTTTATCAAATTAGGGTGGAAGAGGAGAAATACCATTCAGGAAATGCTTCAGTAATTATTCAATGATGTTCCTATAAAAAAGAACACTCTTTAAGTAATGAATGACGATTTTATGATTTTCCTTGTCCTGGAATCTGATTACAATGTCCATTTGTCCTCTTTGAATAACTTTATTCAACACTTCATCAAAACAAATTACAAAGTTGTTAGATGATTTTAGGTGGTGCAGTAAATTGTTATGCACAATGAAGTATGCAGTCTTGTCTCCACCAAGGGTAAAGGCAATGGAACACTCGGGAAACATCAACTGAAAAATTGTACTTAAATTATTGCACAAATTTAAATACTTTTTTTTTTGTCATCAGCTTGCATAGTTCAAATGACTTCCGCCTTAGTAATATCATCTTTTATACCTAAAGTGTTATGGTTTCTTCAAGGCACTACACTAATTTCGCTTTTGGCAACAACATCCTTCTGTGGATTTACAATTTCCGATGAAACAAAAAAACTTTTCGAGCAACCTGCAGAATCACCCTTAGCCTGTCAGAGATTCTGTTGAAACTGGGGAGCTCGATGAACCTGAATCACTTGACTTTTTAGAGGAAAAAGTCAACAAAGAGCGTTGATTTGTCAAAATTTCAAGAGTTTTGATATGAGTTGGTTCTTTTGCATGAGAAGCTAATGCTTGCTTTCCCATATTACTTAAGTTTATAATTTTGTTGCAAACTTTACAAAACGCCTGCAACTTATTACTTTCAACGTCACTGATCCAGTATGAGAATTCAGGAAAATGGTTTGGGCTTAGACATAGCTGGTTAAAAACTTTTTTTTGTTATACATTGCTGGTGTAGCCTAATCAGTCCTAATGCACTGTATCTAACTATAATAATAATATTAATAATATTTAGCACTGCGTCTTACTACCCTTTCGGGTTATACGCTTTACGTAATAATTACTCTAATGGATTAGGAATTGGGAAGGTTGAATAAGAGGAAGTGAACCCGCATTCACGTGGAGGGAGAGTGGAAAACCATTTAGGAAAAACCACCCCCAGTTCACCCGACCGAGATTCGAACCTCGATCTCCCCATCCTCAGCAGTCGAGCTCAACACGACAAGCGCGTTAGCCAACTACGCCACCGAGGCGGGTTCTAACTATAACAATGCCAAACCTTGAACATGAACAAAAACAATGGATCACTAAAGTTAAGAGCATTGTCATGTGCAGGCCAGGATATCTCGTGTTCACCTTCTGAAAGTAAATGCTACCAAAGCTTGTGTTATGGCAAGTTTGAGCATGATAAGTGCCCCTAAGCTTTTTTCATTTGGGCAGTGGCTTATGGCGCAGTAAATCCAAAAAAATATTTTTTGTGTTTTTTCTAAGTGTAACTTGAATTCTCATTTCCCTGACCTTTTTTAAAGCTTCCCTTACTTTCCAGACCGTAGAAACCCTGGACCATATTTCACAACCACAAAGGACAACCAATGAATATTTTTGTACACAACGGTACAAGAAAATACTTTCAGTAAATAAAGGAAGTAACCAAACCAAGGGATTATTTACATTGTTAATTTTGATGACAATTTTTTTTTTGTGTATTTGGGATTTGGCTTCAACTTGCTATCAACAACTTTGAAACATCAATATCCGAGTTAACCAAGATGCAAATTATTAAATGTAGATTTTCTTCCATTCCCTCTTCAACGGCTTTCTTTTCATTTGGTTCGACTATAATTATTATTTTTTCCTAAATTTTCCAGAAAATTATGTTCAGATTCTTTAAAATTCCCCCCCACAGGAGATATGGGTCAAGGGGTCACAAAGGCCTAGAATGCTCACCTAAGCTCTGAATTGCTCCAGATTACTATACAACACCAAATACTTAAAAGGTAACATTTAAATTTAAAATGATAGAAACTATAAGGGGATAAATCATGTCTTGATAGGGGTTGATGCCATAACCCACCTTCAAAGAGACATAGTGTCAACATGACGATGGTTGATATTTTTTTGGTGTACCAATCATATTGTGACATGTGGATAAGAACACAGTCTAATTTTATCTACTGGAAATTACAAATTAAATGAACAATATTTATTTATTTGAGGTGTTTAACATAATGTGCAGTTTTTGAAACCGACTGATTATATCAGCACATGAGAATTTCTATGAGCAAGAGCAAAAGGACTTATTAATTTTGCCAGAAATTTTCAAGTTTACTCCTGTTAAGCTTTAGGCAGAATAATATATTATGTAAACAAAAACATAATATTTATAATACACAATCAGAAAATGGATTTTTTTTACTTGGCCTAACAGTTTTATGCAGGAAATGGTGTTGTAATCTTGAGGGCTATTATAAATGTGGTATTGTTTTTAGTTTGTCTTAAATAAGACCTTCCAACTATTCTGGTATTTTTAATAGTTTGTATTTCAAAGAGTTGCAGTAAATTAATAAAAATTGAAGATATTATTGTTGGAGACACTGACTAAGATGCACGATCCAACCACTGCACCAATCACGAGAGGCGCTGCAGTAGCGCAAGCATCACGAGTTAGCCAATCACATAACTTTCCGTTACACAGTTCTTTTTCCGTCACCAAACCGACCGCGTCGTTTTGAGCTCACGCTAACTTTCTTTTCGTGTTAATTAGCCCACTAAGTGTATTTGTAGATTCTATGTTCGTCTCAGACGTTAATTTTGTGTACTCGACATTAACCTTTGCTAACAGGTTATGGGCCCAGTACTCGTCGCGATAATTATCGTGTGACTAATCGAAGATCGCGAAGCACGTGACTCTAACGGACACTGCGCCATATTTAGTCTAGAAAAACTCGTTAGTACGCTGCGAAAATGAACGCAACCGGCGTAAAGTTCGAAGTTTTAAATAAAGAGAATTATGAAACATGGAAGCTACAGATGCGTGCAGTTCTCATAAAGAATGATGCATGGGGCTATGTGAGCGGGACAATCGTGAAGCCGGAAGCGGCTGCAGCCGAGCCAGCGACGATTGAAGCCGAACGACGGTGGAGAGAAGCCGACTTGAAGGCACAATCTGACATAGTTCTCGCCATGAACCCGTCAGAAATAAAACAGACTAAGGGCTGCGAAACCTCACGAGCAATTTGGGAAAAATTAGAGGGAATATACCAGTCCAAAGGGCCGGCACGGAAGGCTGCTTTGTTGAATAACTTGATGTCATTGAAACTACAAGATGGGGGCGACATGCATGAACACACTCGGAGTTTTTTCGACATGGTGGATAGGTTGGCAGAACTTGAAGTTGACATTAATCAAGAGCTATTGGCGGTCATGTTTTTGCGCAGCCTACCGGAGAGCTACGAAAACTTTCGTTGCGCCATGTCGTCACGTGACGCATTACCGCCTTTGGAGATGCTTCGAATCAAAGTTACGGAGGAATTCGATGCGCGTAAAGAAACGAGCCGGAACTCAACGCAAAACGCGATGTACGCGGGAAAGTCGGTCGGAAGTAATAGACGAGAAAAGCCCAGATGGGAGAAATTGAACAAAGACTATGGTGCGAAAAAGGACTCTAAAATGAAGTGTTTTAAGTGCAATGCAATCGGACACCGGGCGAAAAACTGTCAGAAGACAAGGAAGTCGAACGAACAATCCGCGAAAATCGTCGAAAGCGTGTGCCTAGCCGCGACGGACACATCCAATAAAGGTGCACTTAAAATTGCAAACAATGCGGGTCGTGTTAGCTGGTGTTTCGACAGTGGATGCACGTCTCACATGTGTGGGAGTATCGAGTCGTTCGCACAGATCAGTCGGAACTTCGATCATGGAAAGTTAAATCTCGCTAACGGAACCTGCACGGACATTGAAGGAATCGGTACCGTGTCATTTGGGACGAGCGCGAGCGGTAATCAAAAGGTGATCGAATTCAAAGACACATTGTATGTACCAGGCCTACGCGCTAACCTCATTTCGGTCGGTAAAGTTACCGACAGAGGTCACAAAGTGATCTTTAGTGAGGCAAAGGCCGAGATCATCGATCAGGATGACAATGTGCTGCTTATCGCGAAACGGGAAAACGGGCTATATTATTTCCCAGAGTTGAACGACCAAGAGTGCAGGAAAATCTCAGGCCCGGATGACGCCGCTATTACTCCAAAAAGGAATTCCATTGAGGATTGGCATTCTCGCATGGGACATCTTAATGTTAAGTCACTACGTGAGGCTATCAAGATGGGATCGATTCGAGGAATCAACATCGAGGACATTAACAAAGATTTTCAATGTAGTGTTTGTCTCCAGGGGAAGATGTGTCGTGCTCCATTTCCAAGGGTTTCAGAGAGAGTGTCGGTACTGGGTGAGCTCATACACTCCGACATTTGTGGTCCAATGCGAGTCGCTTCACACGGAAAGAAGCTCTACTTCGCTACGTTCATAGACGACTCTTCAGGATGGTGTGAGGTGAGATTCATCGAACAAAAGAACCAAGTGATGGATGAGTTTGATAGTTTCAGGGCACTTGTGAGCACCCAACAGGGAAAGTCGATTAAGTGCTTACAGTCGGATAACGGACGCGAATATGTCAACAAACAGTTTGACCAACTGCTCCAAAAACACGGCATCTTGAGGCGTTTGACTGCACCTTACAACCCACAGCAAAATGGAGTTGCTGAGAGGAGAAACAGGACACTGATGGAGATGGCACGTTGCCTTTTAATCCAGTCCGGACTGCCACCGACTTTTTGGGCGGAGGCCGTCAACACCGCAAACTTCATACGCAATAGGTCACCAACAAGTAAACTAAAGGGAAAAACCCCGTATGAGGTTTGGTTTGGGAAGCCACCGGACGTGTCCAGCTTTAGGATCTTTGGGAGCGAAGTCTTCGTCATGGACAGAACGCCGGGCAAGGGGAAGCTGGAAGTAAGATCAAAGAAAGGCATCTTCGTAGGTTATAGCTCAGAGTCAAAGGCGTACAGGGTATGGCTACCGGAGCAGAGGAAGATCGAGGTATCCAGAGATGTGATTTTCATGGACAGGACTACGATCCAGTCATCGAAGAGTTGGGAGGACTTCCTCCCGCAGGACAAGTCCCCAAATTTGTCAAGTTCTTCAGTTGATCTTAACGCCACGGAGAGTGAAGATCAACATGTCATGATCAACCTCTCTAATAGTCAAGAATCGCATCATCCAACCGAAGAGCCATTACCAGAGGAACGTTACGACGAGTACGAAGACGCTGAGGGTTTCCAGGGTTTTCCCCCAGAACAACCATTGAACGCTGTAAGAAGAGGTCCAGGAAGGCCGAGGGTACTGCGGACCGGACGTCCCGGAAGACCCCCCAGAGTCTATGCAATGGCGAATCATGTCGTCAAGGATGACTTTGTTTTTATGACTGAAGTTCCAGTTGTTCGAGCAATGACAAGTACGGATTCAACCGAATGGATGTTGGCCATGGCAAATGAAGTGGAGTCAATTCTTGCAAAGGACACATGGGATCTAGTGGACAGGTCAAGAGCGTCAAGGGTGATCGGCAGTCGTTTTGTGCTACGAAATAAGTACGGGGAAAACGGCGTTCTGGAGAAGCGCAAAGCCAGGATAGTGGCGAAGGGATATGCTCAACAGTACGGCAGGGATTTTCACGAGACGTATGCGCCAGTTGCACGACTAGATTCAATACGGTTGGTTGTTGCATTTGCAGCCCAGAACAATATGCACATACGCCAGTATGATGTGGAAACAGCTTATTTAAACGGGAAACTGGATGAGGAGGTATTCATGGAGGTACCAGATCGTTTTGAAGAAGTCCTAGAGCACATAGTGAGAAGTAAAGGACGCAAGGATCAGACAGTCAGCAGGGCGAGAGCCACACTAGACAAGTTAGCAACAGGTAACAGGGTCTGCCATGTAAAGAAGGCTCTGTACGGCCTAAAACAAGCTGGTCGTGCCTGGAACAAGCGTCTAGATAGAGAGTTGCGCACCATGGGCGCGAAACCCACCAATGGGGACCCGTGTGTGTATATAAGGCATTGGAACGAAGAGATCATGATCATCATCATCTACGTCGACGACATCTTGATAATATGTCGTGACCCTGAAGAAACTACCCGTTTCGGGGACAGACTTGGAAAGATGTTTGAGATGAAGGATCTGGGTGATCTGAAGCGCTGTTTGGGGATGGATTTCTCCAGAAACTGTGGTGGGATATTTGTAAGTCAAAAGACGTACATAAAAGACATCCTTCAACGCTTTGGTATGTCGGATTGCAAGCCTGTTTCAACCCCACTAGACGTCGGGACGAAGCTGGCGAAGGGTGAGGTATGGTCAACTTCAGATGGTGAGAGACCCCCATACCGAGAACTAGTTGGTTGCTTGTTATATTTGTCAGTGGCCACACGCCCGGACATATCTCATGCAGCTAGTGTGTTAAGTCAATTTAACGACTGTTTCAACGGTACTCATTGGAGCGCAGCAAAGAGGGTGCTTCGGTACCTCAAGGGCACTGCTGACCAGGGAATCTCATACAAGCGTGGGAAAGGCTCATTGACAGGCTACGTAGATGCTGACTGGGGAGGATCACTTGATGACCGGCGTTCCTTTACAGGATATGTTTTCGTCATGAATAGAGGTGCGATTGCTTGGGATTCAAGGAAGCAACAGACTGTTGCGCTATCTACCACAGAGGCCGAATACATGGCCCTGAGTGAAGCAGCCAAGGAAGCCGTGCACCTCCAGCGTTTCCTGCTAGAGCTTGGAAAGGAGGAATTTGGACCACTTCAACTGCTCAATGACAATGTTGGGGCGCAGAGGCTGGCAACCAATCCTGTCTTTCATGCACGTACCAAACACATTGACATTCGTCACCATTTTGTACGAGAGATTGTTGAGTCGGGTCAACTGGTGCTGGGACACGTGGCATCGGAAGAGATGCCAGCTGATGTATTAACCAAGGCTTTGACGAAATCAAAGCATGGGCACTGTGTTGATCTCCTGGGACTGATAAAGGCACCTGATGAGTCTTCAGTTGTTGTCTCGAGGGGAAGTGTTGGAGACACTGACTAAGATGCACGATCCAACCACTGCACCAATCACGAGAGGCGCTGCAGTAGCGCAAGCATCACGAGTTAGCCAATCACATAACTTTCCGTTACACAGTTCTTTTTCCGTCACCAAACCGACCGCGTCGTTTTGTGCTCACGCTAACTTTCTTTTCGTGTTAATTAGCCCACTAAGTGTATTTGTAGATTCTATGTTCGTCTCAGACGTTAATTTTGTGTACTCGACATTAACCTTTGCTAACAATTATTTTTGTAGGGTACTCTCCAAGTCATTTTCTAGGAAGAACGAGATGCACCATTTTGTTTATAATCTTCAATAGTTCCTGGATATTAATTAAAATTAAAATTGTTAAAGCTAATTTTGAGAACATTGATTATTTACCTTATCTCAGTAAACCTTTCTTAATTTTAGGGTTGGGTGAATAGTTCCAAAACCCTCTGGCAAACCTTATTAAACTCTAAATACCATGTTTTAGCACAAATGGTGAAATCGCGCTCTAGACCAAGATACAGACAGACTGTATTGCAAAAAAACTTTTTTTGAGTTTAAGGAATTGTGAAACTTTGATAACCATCAAAATCTCAAAATAATTTTCTTTTGATGATCAAAATATTTCCTCTCTACAAGGAGTTGCAAGAAAGTAAAAATAGTAGATACATTTTAAACGTGGAAAAAACTGGTAAAACTCTTAAATTTCATGACAGTACACTATAAAGTGGTCCTATTTCTATTTATCATAAACTAGCAAAATTAGATAATGAATAAACAAAAATTCAAAATCAACTGAGAACAAACAATTGCAAAAATGAAAGCATCAGTTTTTAAAAGTTGTATGTGTTTGAGGGTAGTGGGGTTTCCATGAAGCTGCTAAGCCGCATTCCTAGTGTAAATATATTATGTGTGGGCCTACCAAAACAAAGTAGTGTATTCTAATAAAACTTAAATCTATGCTGTACTCTAAAATATGCAGGGAGGCCAGAAACTACCAAGCACTGTTGGGCAAGGTCAATGAATTCTTCCCCAGGAAAATGTTGAACACATATTCCTCTTGAATAGTGATTCTCAAACCTTAGTTAGTTCTCCTTACTCCTAAGTTATATAAAACACACAAAACACAAAGGAAGATAATATATGGGACTACATGATTATTAAAGAATTCTTCAATAAACATGTAAATGTTTCTCTTTATAAGAAAAAGGTATATTTCTGAAAATACAAAACGATGTGTAAAAGTGGAAGTGTAAAACTGTAAGCAGAAATGAAGATAGAAGGATACATTTATTCCTTTCTAGGCCTAGCCTAACTATTCTTTCAGGTTGGCTCCCTTCACTATCACTTATTTTACTATATACATCTTATGTGTAAATGTCTTAGCAATAAACCTATCTTTTGCTGTAGGGAGATTATCTTTTACCTTTTATGCTAAATTATCTTGAAATGGTGAAATTACACTTCAGAGTTTTGGGATTCTTTGATGTCTAGTTATATAAAATCTCAATGACTGAACTTTAAAAAAATAACTAGAGTAACATGGTTACAAATCCATAAATCCTTAATACTCAGAGTGGCAACAAAACCTATTTTACAAAATTCCCTGACTTTTCTAGGTTTTCCAGACAACATTTTTCAATTTTTCCTGACTGCTTTTACCAGTTTTAGTGGTGGATGATGAATTTTGTTTTATTTATTATTGATCACATATTAAAAAAAAAGTTTGTATTTACTAAACCAACAGTTTATTCAGTTATTAAAAAAATTAAAATGTTATTTTTATTAAGGTATAATTAACTTTTGTTTTAGTGTTAAGTTGCAAAAATAATGGGATATTTTATACATTTTTTAATTTACTGATTTTCCCTTATTTTTAGTTAAATTCCCTGACATTTCCCTCTCATCCAAAAATTCCCTGATTTTCTCAGGTTTTCCCTGTCTTTAGCCACCATGATACTAAAGAAAAAAACTAGAACCACTGTCTACTAAAGTTAAAGTAGTCTCTCTCTCCCTACCACTAAATTCACCTGTGTATAATCTAAAATATGCTATATTAACCAATACACAAATATACATGTGCCTAAAATAACACAATTTTTATGTAATTATTGTTTATTTAAAGCTTGTTATATATACAAACTGATATATTATAAATATCATGTAAGTATATTCATTTTATGTAATTTTATTCAAAATATATTAAATTAGATTAATAAATTATCATTGTGATCTTGAATTTGTTTACAATGGTTGGCACACTACTTAACTTGCTGAACGTGAACAGTAGGCCTTGAGTTGTATAAAACCAGAGTTCATTGTAAGTATTTCCAATTTTTTTTGCAACTATACAGTGTAAATGAGGTTATGAATATTTATCACAAATGTTAATAAATATCAGCAGTACATTTTTTTCTGGAAAACATTTTTCTATATGTACACAAAAAGGAATATTTAAGTTTTTTCTTCTATAAAATAAATAAGGAACATATAAAAGAGGGACAAACACAATATGGCCTTTTTTTATATGTTTCTATCCACCTTTCCTGTACCTTCTTACAAATATAATACAATTACCCCATAAAGCGAAAAGAGGTTTTCCTTATAGAGTTATAAAATAAATAAGGTAATCAATTCATTTTATTAAATTAATAACTTTTATTTTAATAATACCGAATCATATTTTCACAGCTTACTCTTGATATCTTGATATAGTGTCAAAAAAAACATGGCACTGAGATACACACTAGAGCAATAACACAAGGGTCTGTAACAGCTCATACACATTAAAATGAAATGCATGGAAGAAATCTTTCTCCGACAATGATTATTTGACAACAGTCCTCTTGGAGATGAACGTCACACAGTGTCCTGCAAAAGAAAAACCAGACAACTGATTTAAGATCATTATTTACAAACATACTATCTACTCAATATTAATTCATATTTTAAATTTGTTGATAGTTTGATGATAGTTTGATAAGAGTCAAATGACAGCAACCCGAGAGAGGAACTAAGTCAATTTACTCTGCTTGCTTATGATTGAAGTCACCAGTTGGGATTACATCCATTACTGTTTCCAGCCTGTGGCAGTTTGTTTTTTCGGGCCGTATATTTTCCACTATTACTGTGTCCTGTTGAATGATTTTAACACCTTGACAGTGTAGCAGTCCTTGTCAAGGTGTTAAAATCATAAAACCATTCAACAAGGCACAATGTAATATGTCTCAGTTAAGAAGATGGGAGCTGGCACATCAATGGATCACAAAGTCTAGAAAACCCCCCCCAAACTAAATATTCGCTAATTTTAACCCAGAGGCTACATCAGAAACACCTACCATCCATAAAGTAATAGAGAAACATTCAGAAAATTTCAACTCTACCAGAAAAGTTTTCATCCTTATCAATCAAGTTGGCATCACTGAAGAAAGCATCCTGTTTAGTCTATTATTACTACTTCCTGAGGAAGATGCGGTGGTATAGTTATTTATGAATTTCGGGAAGCACGTAAAATTTCGCCATCATAGGATTATTTGGTAGAAGCTGGATGATAGGTGGAGAAAGATTTTGTCTCTTGGTCTCTAGTGATGATGAGTTCTTGAAGCTTATCAGGGAATTGGATATTGGGGTCATGATATATTTTTGGGTACGTAGATGAGTCTAAAAGGCTGTTTGTGTGCCTCTGAGATGTAATCCTACTGTATCTGTTCATTACTAATGTAGTGGAGCCTTTCTCAGCCAAAATTATTAGGATTAGGGATCTACAAATACTCTTATTTCGAGCTTCGAGCCGAAGCTCGTTGCTCAAGCTCGAGATCGAGGTTGAAAGTTTTGTAGGCTCGTCATTTTCGAGCTTCCACTTGATGTACTTAATAGTCAATTTTTAAAATGTAATAGTAAGCATGGTCTGGTTAATTGAGATAATATCAGCATTTCCACTTGTAAATAATTCAGTTACTTAACAAATTGTTAAAAATTAATTCCAATTTTCATGTTAATATCATATTAAAGTTTTAAAATCCCATTTGAATGTTAAATTTGTTCATTATTGTCTTCCATTTTGGATCATACTTGATTGAAGTTGTTCACTTGATAAAGCAATAAAAATAAAAATAGTTGAATGTTTCTTTTTACTATTTTTACCGGGTCCCTTTGTAATAATAATTTATGTTAAATTAAGAACATAATGTCAAGAATATCTTATCATATAAAAATGTTTTTAAACTTAAGATATTTAAAACTCGTATTAATTAATACGTTTACCTACAAAACTAGAACAAGGAAAGTTACTATTTAGTTATAAATTATGTTGGTTAACCTGTTTAAAAACAATGTTGATCTTATTTATTGCACTATATATTTTACCATACTTATCAAATTTCATTAAAAATATTGTTTGCTAGAAATATTATTTTAGTCATTTTTTTAATTTTAAAATATCAGCATCAACTTTTATAAGCATTAAATATTGAAATAAAGTAAATTTATCAATAAAATAATGTCTAACGAGAGCCTGTACAATGCGCATAGAGGAATGAAAATGGAATAGAAGACGTGATCATTCTCAATTAAAATAAACAAAATACGAAACACTTTACATTTCTTTGTTTATGTTTCTTACATTTTCTTATAGGGTAAATTAAGTTACTGAAGCATATTTTGGGGAAAAATTAGCTTATTAAGACGTCAATTTTATTAACTTTTCATCAAGACAGTGTAGAAACAGTCAACAATAATGTAAAGTGATGGTGAAGGAAGCCAACCTGAAAGGATAGTTAGGTTAGGCTGAGATATAAACAAACACACTTTTCCATTTTCTTTCTACACTTTTACACTTCCCACTTCTTCAAATTTCCACATTTGTGCCTTGTTTTGAATTTTCGGAAATAATTATTTTTTATATGAAGAAACATTAATAAAAAAGTAATATTCCCGAAAATTCAAACTAATGTGCAAATGTGGAAGATTGAAGAAGTGGAAAGTGTAAAATTGTTGAAAGAAAGTATATAAGTGTGTTTGTTTATATCTAGGCTTAATCTAACTATCCTTTCAGGTTGGCTTCCTTCAATATCACTTACTTTACATCATTGTAAAGTGTTTCTACACTTTTTGCTATACATTGCCAAACCATCATGAAATTATCCATTTTATTAACTTTTTTTACAATTATTGTTGGTGTAATTTTAGTGTCCTAAAGACATGAGTGGGAAACCATTTTAATTATTTTTTATATGATTTTTATTTGAGTGTTGTTCTTATATTTAAATTGTGTTTTATAAGTGTTATTTTTAATTTAAAAATGGATATTTCCATTGTTTAACCTTTTTATTCAAAAGTATTTACTCTTTATAAAAATGAGTGTCATTTATATTTTAAAAACATGTGTTTTAATATACTTTAACATTTTAAAATTATGAATATACTCAAACTCGGGAGCTTCTAGAAATATTAGACTCGAGTACGACTCGAATGAAAAAAACCCCAAGCTCGCAGACCCATAGCTATTACGGATTGGCTCCCAACTCTCCGTCTATGCAAATGTGAGTAAAATTCATCTGACTTATACCTTCCTCATTCTTACTACATTTATGTAATTAAATTGATACAGTCAAAGCAAGTAGTCAGTCAGTGTGGCAAAAGATGTTTAATACAAATTAGATTAAGGGGTCACTATAATATATCTATTTTGCTTCTACATACATGGTGTCTACTAAACTTGACCAATGAAATTCCCGACGTTTTCCCTGATTTCCCCTGATCATTTCCTAAAATTCCCGACTAAAAAGGTATGTCACATTCTTCTAACTCGCCGCCACCCGCCCCCTCCATCCTTGTTTTTCTATTAATCGTTTTTTAAATAATGACAATAATAATAATAATAATAATAAGTAGTTTTAAAATTTAAATTAAAATTGTTTACTAGGAATTAAAAATATATTACGCAGCTACAAACAAAAATATGACATTATAATTTAATGATTATTGTATTTCATATTTTGAGTAAAATATCATTTTCCCGGATTTTTATTGTGATTTACCAAATTCCCGACTAATTCCCGTTTTTTCCCGATCACTTCAAATTCCCGGCTGATTCCCGTTTTCCCGGATGGTAGACACCCTGTACATAGTATATTGTGATAAGTATAATCCATTGAGAACTTATCTTGTATTATTGAATCATCCTGAGCTGAGACATGTTCTAAACAAAGCCACGTGGAAGTCTATGCTCTGGTTTGCTACTGAACGGACTTCAATGATAGCCTTTCACTAAATAGTCCCTCCTATGTTTTGTATTAAACTTGTTTTAAAATTACATTAGAAAATTATTATAACTAAAATGATCCCTTTATTTGGTTTATAAATTATACTTTAAGCTTTGCAAGCGTTATTCGAATAAAAAAAACCTCCTGACTTGCACTCCATGTACAGTCCTTATCACATGTTAACGTAAAGTCAGCAACGGTCAGTCGACAGTTCATCTTGGCAGCGTTAAGTGACAGTTGTGAGGGTTTCACATCTATTTATGGTGTTTGCCTTTCAATAAATATTCTAAACAGTATCCAATGTTTTCAGTGAAGAAAAGGAAAAGAGAAAATCCTGTGTTGGGCAAGGTCAACGATTTAGTAAAGTCCGCTATATGTTCTAAAGTGCACTCCTTTTAAAAAAAATCTTTCTTTATAAATGGACCAAGGAAGACAGGCAAGAATATGATTTTAGTCTCAGTGGAATTGAACCTTTATCTAACAGTGATTAATTGTTTACACTCTTGTAAGTAATTTATTATCGTTTTGCATGATTGTTGTAAAGTATAGACTAATATAGTAGGTTTAAAATTTACAAGCATTAAAAAGTACAAAAATTCATATTGAACTACTTTGGTATAATGCTGATTATACATGGTAGTACCTGTTTAAAATATTGCACTGGTGTTTCACCAATCATGTAGGTCCTTCACGTAGTGATATGGGAATATTTGTTTACTTCTGGTCTCAGGTTAGGATGAATCAATAATATCAGTTTGATCAGATTAAACACCTATTAACGAGGAAGTAGAAAAAGAAGTAGTACGAAAAGAGTTCATCTATTTTATTATATTTTAGATGGTGGCGTTTTCAATTTTTTAACAATTTAAAAGTTGCATACCCAGCGAAAGTAATGGAGTGGTTCAGAACTTGAGACTGAAACCAGCACCAGCAGCAGAGCGACCCTTCTCGATAGTGCCCATGTGGAATCCTAGGGATGCCACGTCTTCATCTGTGTCGCCCTGAAACAACATCACACTTGTCAAGATAACATACGACTCAACATAAAGCCATTCAAAAACTTGAGATTAGCTTTTAACCATAATCAATATTAAAACTACAACAAGGTGGCTACAAAACTTTTAGCATAAAATTCCCTGACTTTTCCAGGTTTTCCAGACAACATTTAAAAAAATTCCAGTCATGGATTTTTTTTAGTTTTTCTTGGCGGACGGGAATTTTTTTATTTTTATTACAGTGATAACATATTGTCAAAAAACCCTAAGCTATTAATAAACATCAACATTCTTATAAATTCTTGTTTTTTAATATTTAATTAGCTAATATTTGTGTCCTTGTGTAAAAATGTTATAAAATAAACCCTAACACTGTACAACCACCTCATGTTAGAATAATTTATGTGTACAAGATATTTTGCTAACACCAAGCAACTAAAACTATCACTTTTGTTCAAATGTTTAGTTGCAGAATCAGTTAAGTATTTAAATTCCTCGTCTTTTCCTTATTTTTTATTAAATTCCCTGACATCAAAGAATTCGCTGACTTTCCAGGTTTTCCCCGTATGTATCTACCATATTTTATCATCAGAATTCGCATCATAATAATGATGATAATTATTATTATATATTATGAAAACATGCCACCACAGGTTTATATAATGTTTATTCTACAAACATCAAACATTACTGGATTGAAAGTAGTTTATTAACGGAAATATTAATCTGAAATGAAAAACTAAATACAGATAAGGCAAGAACAAATAATATTGACAGAACTACCAACATATGCATAAAAAATGTACCAATATCATAATGAATAAATATTAAATTGCTACACCAACAAATTACCCATAAAATACAATGTATGCAAATTTTACTCTACATCCATTACTGTTTCAAGGCTGTAACCTGGGTCAGAGTTTTATTCAAGCCATATATTTTCCACTATTGGCTTGCTAGGCCTTTTAACTTCATACGCCTATAATATAACTTAAGACTAGGACAGGCACAACATCCAGTCTCCAGCCGTTAATTTATCACTCTGAGTGTGTGTTCACAGGTTTCGCCAATGATAAATGTTTGGCCATGTCGGGAATCAAACCCGGGACCCTTACCTCAGTAGACAGACATGCTATCGACTGAGCTAAGGTGTCAGATACAAATATTAACCAAATGTTAAGATTATTTCTTTTAAGTTAAAATCCATTCATTATAATATTCATAAACTAAGTTAAATTACTGGTCTGGGGCTTGGTTGCTAAGTTCATCCTATAATTATAACTGGTTTTGAACCATAAATATATATAGTAGTAGAGCTTTAAAACAAATTTCACTTGCCAATTTTTTTTAAAGGATTTTAGTCTTGATTCAGAAATTTTTTCAAATCCTCGAATCTCAAGAGTTCTTAAGGATTCAAGAGCTCATTCCAAGATAAAAAGTCCCTTAATGAAAGAAAGGCTGGCAAACAGCCAACAGTTTGATAATTTCGGCTCAATTAGACAACCTCATGTAGTGGCACATGAAAATTTATAATTAGAGATGGGTCAAATCCCCTATTTCTCGAATCCAAATCTCAAATCGAAATCTACATTTTATTTTGGAATCTCGAATCTGAATCCTAGCAAATTATTTGAAATTTTAATGATTTACAAATAGGCCTACATTACGCAATATAGGCCTAAACTGTAGATTAAGATTTATTTCAATCATGCTTTAAATTTTAATCAGCCCCAAACACCCCTTGCAAAATACAAGTTAAAATCCAGCCAAATTGAACAATCTAGACTCATATTATTGTTTGAAAATCAAATCAATCAAAATTTGAATGTCTTTTAGTTATTTTTAAAAGTGTTGTTAGAATGAGTTAAGCTTCTAAAACACATGTGAAATAAACAAATTAGGCCTAGTTATCATTTGATCAACTTTAATTATCATTGAAGGATTATAATTTATTTTATTAAGATAGCAAAAATAGAAATACAAACAGATACTTTTTAATAAAGACTAAAACAACATGCTTAACAATTAAACATACATTAGAAATAGTGAACTCAATAATGCCTAAGTATTATTATTATTTTCTTATATATCCATTATCTATCTTCCCATAGAAAACAAGAAATATATTCGATTCTTGCGATATATCGATTTCTGAGAATACATTCTATTCCAAACACTAACATATTTTCAAATACAATATGTTCATTACCACTTTATAAGGCAGGACTTCGTTTGAATATTTGTGTAATTCTAGTTTTGATTTCCAGTTTTTTTAAGAGTTTTAATGTGTTAATTAAAAATATTCAGAAAATTGTTCATGAGGTGAAAATTTTAGAAGTGAGCATGTTCTGAAACGGTCGAGTCCAAGTTTCCCATAGAGGTGGGAGGGTAGGGTACTAGGCATGCAAGATTTTCCACACCTAACAATTACTATGTTTTTAAGAAATAATTATTTTATTCATGCTAATCTCTCTTGTCCGACAAAAATAAATATTACGGATTAAGCTATACTTTTCAAGTAGGCCTAACTAAGTAATTTTTGAATTCAAAATATTATGCTTTGTCTATGAGGTGAAAGTTTCAACCACAGAATCTTCGAATATCGAATACTTGTCAGGATTCGGTGGATTCGAGAATTCCAAGACTTGAGTGGCCCATCTTTAATTATAATGCAACTCACCATCTGCCTGTACTCGGCTCCTCCAGGAGGCGGCTTGGGGCTTGCAGCAGCTGCCTTGCGGTGACCCAACTCGCTCTTTGCAGGCCATGTGGGGAACATAGCAGGGTCTATGGGTAGAGGAGCCTCCCTGGAAACACTCGTACATATGTAGATCTATCAACCAAACATCCATCTTGACGATAGTGTTGCAAGTAGGCCATCAACTATGGCCTGTTATACAAAGGAATGTTTGGTTGCGCAAATAATATGCTTGGCTCCAAGGTTCACTGCACTGAGGAATACTTAGTATGGCTGTGTGAGATCCTGAGCTACAGGAAATTGGTTGATAGCAAAACTCTGGTGGGGAAAAAAATCCCCGTATTATTTGGGGAAGATATTAAAAAAAAATTACAACTAAGGACCGTCTCTATCAATGTCCCATTTATATCAAATTTTCATTAGAAATATTATTAAATTTTTAAATTCAAAATAACCTTGTCTTCTGTAAATGGATGTACCGAGTGCCTTTAAATAACATGACACTACATATAATTACAGGAAATATCCATCCCTTAATATATTTAAGGTAGGAAATCATCTTTTTAAAGCAAAAAATGCACGAAACACACCTTCAACACACTTATTTGTATAAAGACACACCTATTAAGTAAATTTAAGAATTAAATAACCAAAGCTATTATTTATGCTTTTAGTGAGGATTACTCCATCTAGATATCTAATCCTGAAAATTGAAAAATGACACCTGAACATGGGAACTAAACCCGGGACCTATGGCTTAGTACGCCAATGGTCTGTCTAACCACTGAGCTATCCAGGAATCGTCTCGTACCTACGGTAATTCTTCACTCATATTTTAAGGCAGAGTCTATGATCGACGTGCAGAAATCATCGGCTATAACGGTGTGATTTTATTAAGATCACGAGCTATCAAATAGCACAGCCACCTTCGACTCAGTAGTTGGCTTATTGCTGCCACTTGTACAAGTATTATAATTGTAAGGGATTGCATATTTAAGATTCAAATAGTCAAAGCCATTATTTATGATTTTAGTGAGGATTACTCCATCTAGAAAGTCATTATTTCCCACCTAAAAAATTTCCTGAAGTCAAAATGTCATTCTCACACAGGCCTAATATTTAGCAATACATACAGTGTGCTGGGGCCTGAAAAAGAGACTGGGGTTCAACCCCCATCTGTCATAATGAAATAAGTGTTTTTTATTTCAAGCGACTGATTTTTCATATTTCGTTCTGGAGCCTCTTCAATATGTGAAGTTATTCTAAAGCTAGACCTTCCAGCTTGGCGTAATAGGAGTGTGAAGGTTAGTGATAATCAGCTAAGTCGTTATCAGTATCCGTAGCCTTGGTTAGGGAAGGCTACCACAAAAAGGTCTACCTGAAGACCTATAAACTGCAATCTAGCTACTCAGGTGTAGGTCACAACAGGCTTAGTAAACCAGTGGCCGAAACAAACCAAAGTACCCCAGAAAATAAAGTAAAATGCAGAATTGGAAAAATTGTTGACAGCCATAAGCTACAAAAAGGGACTCTGAACATTGGCACAGTGACTTAGAAGGGTGGAGGAGATTGTGGGCATTAGGGATGAGAGGAGAGTGGATGTCTTGAGCCTGAGTGAGACCAAGTGGAGAGGGAGTGAGTGGCATGAGGACATTAAGGAAAGACTACATTTTGTATTGGATGGGAAATGACGAAGTAAGGAGACATGGAGTAGGTTTGTAGAGAGAGAAGGGCTGAAAGAAAAGGTGGTAGGGACAAATGACAGGATAATGAATATGGCAATAACCGATAGAGGAAAAAAGGTGGCTGTGATGCAAGTGTACGCCACACAAGTGGGGTGTCCAACAGAAGAAAGACACTTGTGGGTAGGGGTGGGAAAAATGTTGGCGAGTGTGTCCCAGCAACGTTAGTTGCGGTGGAACAGAAGGATGTTCCGGCAATGTGAGTTTCGGTGGGGCGGTAGAGTGATGGTCCCGGCAACATGAGTCACAGTGGGAGGTAGGGTGACTGTCCCAGCAACGTGAGTCGAGGTGGGAGGTAGGGTGATGGTCCCAGCAACGTGAGTCACAGTGGAAGGTAGGGTGATGGTCCTGCCAAAGTGAGTTGCGGTGGGAGGTAAAGGAGCAAGAGGATACGATACAATACTGCTCTTTCTGATTTTGACAATTTATTTTTGGCTCCTTCGAAAAGGTGGCATATCCAAGTTCGGTAGCCACTCACCGACTGGTCTCTGATTAAGGAACCACCGAGTTGAATACATTCCACCGCTGCCTGGCCTTGTTCAATGGGAGAAAATGGAGAAAAGGTGGCACATCCAAGTTCGGTAGCCACTCACCGACTGGTCTCTGATTAAGGAACCACCGAGTTGAATACATTCCACTGCTGCCTGGCCTTGTTCAATGGGAGAAAATGGGAGTTCTCATTGGTGCGTGAGAATGTGAGAGAGAGTGGCCGCCAAGCAAGCCAATAGAAAGAGGAGTTCTTATGGGTGCTGAGTATAGTGGGGAACTCTTCACAAACGGCTTTAAGAACATGAAGTGTGGAGTGACCCAGGCAGTAGAGAAGGTGGTTGGCGCAGTCGGTCCATGTGCAGAGACAAGGCGCACGGGGAAAACAGTGAGGCACAACAATATGGGAAATAAATGACAGGTAATAATGAAACATCTTAACGCAAAATAAGGAAAAGATTGTGGAGAATTTGAGGTGGTGTTCAGGAAGGAAATATGGGAAGAGAGAAACGAGGAGGGTAGAAGATTGTTAGCGTTATGTGCACCAATAAATAATATGAAAGTGGCAAACAGTTGATATAAGAAAGAAAGAGAAAGCCAGAAGATCATTATACACAGCTGGCAAAATTCATAATTAGCAATGTTGACAAAAAAAATAATGTTTTTTTTCTAATCTGTTCTTCTCAACAAAATGAGGTCATACCTGAAATACTCATGTTTCAGAGCATCCTCTGCCGTCACTCTTTGTGTGGGATCATACGTGAGGAACTTATTCATCAGGTCCATGCCAGTGTCTGTGATCATAGAGCCAAACCTCTGTCTCAGTTGGCTCACTGGATACTCGGTGAATGTCATCTTTTGTACAGCTGGCAGCTTGCTATAGCCCGGCCATACCTTCTCATTGGGTGTGCCCAGATCCTAAAAGCACATACTTAGTTATGGCCTCATCGCATATTTTGGGTGTCAAAAAGTAGGAAAAGTAGGACACATTAAAAACAATATATTCACCTCATAGTGCCAAAATAAAATAAACGACTAAGAACAATGTTTTTATGTTATTGGGCCTGTAGTAAATATAGGAAAAAGTATTTTATAAAAGAAGGAGGAATGCTCAGCCATCATAAAGCCCTTGCAAATCCTCCATTTATCTCCCCCCTCACCCCCTTTAATTTATTCTCTCTTTAGTACAGTATTTATTTTACTTTGTCATTTCATCACAAATCCAAATTTGGAAATAATGATAGTGAAACAAAATAGTAATAATAATGATAGTTATTACAATAATGATGTTCATTATCTTCAAAAGATGACATAAGTTAAAATAAACTGTCTTCCAACTAAAAATAAAATCTATTTAAAAAATAATCTGTGTAACATCATAATAAAACTTTATTTTTTTTACCCCCACATCTTACTGTTAGAGCTATATAGGGTCATATGGAGGGGGAGTGCGAGGGGAGGAAGAATAATTAATCACTCTTTCAATTGTTTTAAGGTATTTTATTCATAGATGTGCAAAAGTAGTCCAACATTGTTGTCTTCCTCTTTGGAATTTGATTTTGTTTGTTTCTAATTTTCTCAAAAGCAGAGTAACTCTCTTGCAAATTTCTTTTTAACCGGAGATTCTAGCGTAGTTCGAGCTGTTTGCAAATCTTTCCAATCATTGATTTTCATTGCATTATTAATCCTTTCATTCGCTTCTGCCACTATTGATGTGAGATTGAACTTCTTCTCTAGCTTATGATTCTTGCTTTTATAACAGGTTCTCTTTTTGCATTACCTCTTTAGCTTACTGTGATTTATTTTCCAAAACTTTCCTATTTGCTTGAAACTCTTCACTTTGGTTTTTTTTTCCTCTTTATCTTCTTGCTCCCATTCAGCCTCAATTCTTTTCTCTTCTCCGAGTCCAGCCAAGTACAAGGCACACGCAGAAAGTAAGATAACTCAATTTTTCTATTTAAAAAATTGCATTTAAAACAAAATTACAGGATTTTGTTGGTAACTATGTCAGTTATTTGTCCCCGTAGTCGCCTTCCCGTTCTATGCAGGTTGTGAGCTGTGGCACAATCTTGTTGATGCCCTCCTCAAAGAATTCTCCCGCCATCTCCTTCTTCCAGTTCAGGACCCCGTGTTTCACCTCCCTCGTCGGTTGAAATTTTTTTCCACCCATATGAGTCTTCAGGGAGGTGAAAAGATGAAAATATGAAGGCGCCAAGTCAGGGGAGTATGCAGGGTGGTTCAAAATGTCCCAACCGAATGAGTTCAAAAGCGCCTTGCTGGTATTGGCCGTGTGCGGGCAGGTTTTGTCGTGGAACAAGCGCACTCACTTTGTCAACATTCCCCTCCATTTTGAATTGCTCTACTGAGCTTTTTTAGGGTTCCACAGTATCATGCTGCATTAATCGTCTTCCCATGAGGCAGAAATTCAATCAAAATGATCCCTTTTCGGCCCCAAATTATAGTGGCCATGATTTTTTTGCCCGAAGTTGAGGTTTTAAATTTTTTGGCAGATGGGGAACTGGTGTGCCACTGTGGTTACTGTGTTCTTGTGTCAGGCGTGTAATGATCCACTGACGTTAAATCTCTAGTCAAAATAGAGCTCAGAAAATCCTCACCTTCCTATTAAAATCGCTCAAGGAACTTGCAAGTGCTAGCGACCCGATTCACTTTGTGCTGCTCTGTCAGTTATTTTGGGACCCATCTTGCGCACAATTTTCGGAATCCCAGCGTTTCTGTAATTGTTTTGTGTAAAAGAGATCTGGAGAGTTGTGGAAAAATGGCAGAAATTTCATCCACTGTCAATAGGTGGTCTTCACCAACAGTTTTCTCGATTTTTTTTGCATCAACTCATCGGTCAAAATAGAAGGTCTTCCACACCTCTGATCGTCATGAACATTTGTTATACCTTCATTAAACTCATGACACCACTTAAACACGTTCGTTCGGTTCATAATACCTTCGTTATAAACAGTTTCGGTCAGTGAAAAAATTTCATTTGGTGTTTTTCCTTCAATGAGAAGGAACCTGATGACAACATGCACCTCGCACTTGGCGAGATTTCTTATCGACATATTTCACACAAACGGACATTACAAGGCGAGTTTTCATACTAAGGTTTCTTACTTCCGGAGTTCAAAAAGTAGGAATAGTAGTACCAAAACGAGCCCTGTTAGTATCTTAATCACAGAGGCTTTTTACTAAATAAAATAAGGAGAACAATAACTAATATCGAGATTTAACAAACATGTAATGGTTTGTTAAATCTGTGATGACTATGCAGAGCTCCCAAATACTTTGTACTATCAAAATAAAAGGAAATATATCACTTTTGTTTTAAAAAAGGACTAAACATAGAATTAGGCTAATAAAATAAGGATCAAATATCAATGTAAATGTTTGTAAAGTTTGTCCGAGTTATATAAAACTAATGTTATATTAATCACATGTACTTTTTCATCTTAATCCCCACCACCATTCCCATAGCTTATGCCAAGATTACTAAAACAAAGTTTTACAAACATAAATAATAACTTAATCAAACTAAATTTTTGAATTCAAAAAACTAATAATGAAAAGCTATTTTTAAAACACTTTGTTATTGATTCTAAGGCTCTTAACACAAGCTAAGGGTTATGGAATACAAATTAGCAAACCTACTAAATATGCTCTTGATGGGGGAATTATTGGGGTGGGAAGGGCACCAAATATTGATTTAGATAGTAACAATTTTAGTAAAAACACTAATTTCTGTAGAGTTTAGTAAGCAAAAAAAATTGTTAAATCCTTAATGAGGAACTAATTTGGTCAAAATAGTTCTAGTTTTCAAACTAAACACGTTTCTTAAAACATTTTAAATAAAATTTCAATTTTTTTTTTATATAGTGCATTTTGTCTTACTAGCTGTTAGAATTACTTTTGTATTTACAAATGGTGTGGAGAAGAAAAAGGTAGCATTTAAAGGAAATGCACCATTCATTTATGGAGGGAGGGTATAAAATCATTTATGGAAAAAGCACCCTTAATTCACATGACCAGGCTTTGAGCCTCGATCTCCCCGTTGATGAAAATCGACTCTCTGTCTTAAACCTTGTGACTACATAAGCAGGTTTAAACTCATCATCATAAGTGAAAGAGTAGTGTATTTATTTAGACATTTTTTAAAAATGTTTTTAACTAGCTTTTATAAATACTAAAAAAATTATTGTTTGCAGCACTTACATTACTAAGACTCCTGCCCTTAGTTAACAGAAAAATTCTCAAAATTGATTCTAAAGGCATTCAATATTCATGAATTTCATTGGTCCCAGGAAGTTTTGGAACTATTCCAACTCATATCACCTCCCCACCACACCATCCAATAACTAAAATAATGGCTATGGCCTTGTGTATATTTCTAGAGATGATCAAATAAAACCAGCTTTAAAAAAATTTTGAATGCAGGAGGATTGTATACCTTGAATATCCTGTTGAGTTGGTCCACCTCTGACTTTCCTGGGAATAAGGCTTCCATTGTAAGGAACTCTCCAAATATACAGCCTACTGACCACATGTCGACTGGTGTTGAGTATTCCTGAAACATTATCAAGGCCTTCATTGTGAGGAACTCTCCAAATATACAGCCCACTGATATATAGCTTGGCCGATGCCAATAATTATACAGATCATTGGTTGATTAGTACATAAGCCAACCAGGAGTTCCATTTACACCAAACCCACAGACTTTGGCTTTAATGATATTAATGAAACAAATAGCCGAAACTATTGTTAATGCATTTTAGTGAGGATTACACCTTTTAGATATCATATTAATATTAATATCATATCCTCCCGTGTCCAGGTGTCATTTTTCAATTTTCAGAATATTTAATGATATTGGTAAATATTGTGAGGTAGTGACTCATTGATGTATTTGAAAGATAACTTGTCTTTTATACTCTTAGTAGTGGAAGGGGAAATGAGTTTTAAGGGGTAATCTACTTTTTCAGATTTTTTTTGGTGATCATTATAAAATGTGTGTAGCTTGAATTGTAAAATAGACTATATATTTTATATTTTCTGACACGATGTTGACACACAAACTCAATTAAATTATCTGAATGAAATGATTATCAATAACCTATGAAATCAATTATTTGTCCTTGTGTTAAATAGTCTGGAGTGTGACATTGTTTTTAGGGAGTGTCACCCTGCTACCCTCTTTGTAAAAAAGTTACAACACTTGGATTAGTAGGGAAATGAGCCCACTTCAGTGGCCACATGGTCTAAAAATGTGGGTACACTTCCTATAAATTCTAACTTCCTCATCCCTAGCCTATTATCGTATTTAGTACCTACACATAATACCATAATGGGTAGTAAGACGCGGTGCTAACAAAATAATTTTATATTAAGTAGGGGTGTAGGAAGTCTACCTTTTTGGTTCGAAGCGGATATGGCAAATATTCTTGAAGCTGAATTGAAGTTAGACAATTTTTCTATTTAATTTTAAGTAAAAATTAGAGATGTGTCAAATCAACTATTTCTCGAATCCGAATCTACATTTTATTTTCGAATCTCGAATCCGAATTCGAATCCTAGCAAATTGTTATAAATTGTAATGATTTACAAATAGACCCACATTACACAATATAGGCCTAAGCTGTGAATTAAGGTTTATTTCAATGATGCTTTCAATTTTGATCAACCGTAGCCCCCCCTCGCAAAATACAGGTTAAATTCCAGCCAGATTAAACAATCTATAGACTCATATTATTGTTTAAAAATCAAATCAATCAAAATTTGAGTGTCTTTTAGTTATTTTTAAAAGTGTTGTTAGAATGGGTTAAGTTTCTAAAAAACATGTGAAATAAACAGATTAGGCCTATATATCCTTTGATCAACTTTAATCATCATTAAAGGATATTCTATTGTATTCAGATAGCAAAAATAAAAATACAAACGGATATTTTTAATAAAGACTAAAACAACATGCTTAACAATTAAACATACATTGGAAATAGTGAACTCAATAATGCTTAAGTATGTTTTATTATTATTTTATTTTATATCCATTATCAATTTTTGCGTAGAAAACAAATATATTCGATTCTTGCGATATATCGATTTATGAGAATACATTCTATTTAAAACACGAACATATTTTCAACTACAATATGTTCATTCCCATTATATAAGGCAGGACTACGTTTGAATATTTTTTACAATTACTTCAATAACATATTTTTTTAAAATAATAAAAACTAAGTTAAAATCAATTAAAAAATAAATAATGGATTAGCAAGTCGTTATTTGATTCTTAAAACTCGAGAGCATTTACTAAGTGATCAGATTACCTGAATCGATTTTAAACAAATAATCGATATACGATACGTAGGTTGATAGGGATAAATAAACGCTTTTATCGCTGTCTGACTGTTGACAGTATTTATTTTTCATGAAACCCAACAAAATATCTAACTTAAGGATCATATGCAATAAATTGGGGCTCTTTACATAGTTGTAGATAATTAAAACCAGTTGGGTAGTAAGAATTAACAGTATCTTTATTTTAATCATCACTCGGGCGAGTAAACATACATGTCATGGCGGCCGACTTTGTATCGTGTTTAATGGCGGCTGACTTTGTATCATCCGTAATGAGTTATTATTTCTGTTAAAAAAAGCAAGATTTGTTTACTTTATTTTGAGTTTATTTGTAATTATAGTTTTGATTTTCAGCTTTTGATGAGTTTTAATGTGTTTATTAAAATATTTACAAGATTTTTCGTGAGGTGAAAGTTTATAAGTGAGCATGTGCCGAAACGGTCGAGTCCAATTTTCCCATAGAGGTGGAGGATAGGGTACAAGGCACGTAAGATTTACCACACCTAATATTTTTTTATTTTTTTAAAGAAGATTTTATTAATGTTTAAATCTTTTGTCCGACAAAATAAATATTCCGGATTAAGTTGTGCTTTTCAAGTAGGCCTAACTAAGTAATTTTTGAATACAACATATTATGCTTTATTTATGAAGTGAAAGATTCAATCATAGAATCCAGTAAAACACCGAATCCTCGAATCTTGAATACTTGTCAGGATTCAGTGGATTCGAAGATTCGAGTGGCCCTTCTCTAGTAAAAATATTATGTTGACATTGGGCATAGTTATCTAACATCAAACTAAATATGATTTTTTTTTTCTTAACACTAATATATGTAGCTTATTGTGAACATATAAATGTTATATTCACTTTACCTTTGTATTTATTAAAAAACACTTTATGTGTAGATACAGCCTGAGTGAGTAGTTAAAAAAAACCCACGGATTTGCTTAAATAGCATTGGATTTTTCCTGCATGGTGTTTTACTAACAATTTAACACATAAGGTACAAATTAACATAATGGACGTTCGAGAACAAGAACAACGTTATAGAAAAATACGAGATTAAGTTAATTTGGCAGGTGCGTTTATGTGCTACTGTGGAAGTTTGAAAAAGTGGGAAGTGTAAAAGCTTAGGCCTAACCTAACTATCCTTTCAGGTTGGCTTCCTCCACTATACCTTTACATTATTGTAGAGTGTTTCTATGCTGTCTTGATTAAAAGTTAATACAATTGACGTTTTAATAAGTTATTATTTCCCCAAAATATGCTTCAGTAACTTAATTTACTGTATAAGAAAACATAAGAATCATAAGCAATTAGAAATTTGAAGTCTTTCGTATTTCGTTTATTATTCCTTAGTGTGATTGTGTGTTATCACGTCTTCTGTTCCATTTCCATTCCTCTATGCACATTGTACGAGCTCTTGTTAGACATTATTTTATTGAGAAATTGACTTCAATTTAATTTTTAATGCTTATAAAAGTTGATGCTCATACTTTAAAATTAAAAAAAAAAAATTCTAGGAAACAATACGAAATAGTAAGTGCTTTTTATAATATAAATGTGGTAAGTTTGGTAAAATATGCATTTCAATAAATAATATCAACATTGATTTTTAAATAGGTTAACCAACATAATTCTATAACTAAATAGTAACTATACTAGAGCTAGTTTTGTAGCTAAATGTATTAATTAATACGAGTTTTAGTTATCTCAAGTTTGAAAACGTTTAATATAATATATTATTAATATTACATTTTTAATTTAACATAAATTATTATTTTAGAAAGGGACAGATAAAAATAATCATTCATCATATCTTCTTAGCTATTTTTATTTTCATTACTTTGTTATGGAAATACAAGTAAACAACTTCAATCAAGTATAATTCAAAATGGACAAAAATATTGAATAAATTTACCAAACTAAAGAGGTTTTAAAGTTTATTATGTTATTAATGAGAAAATTGAAATTAATTTTTTAATAATTTGTTAGGTAACCGAATGATTTATAAGTGGGAATGCTGATATTATCTCAATTAAATAGACTATGCTTAATATTGCATTTTAAAAATAGATTATTAAGTAGATCAAGTGGAAGCTCGAAAATGATGAGCCTACTAAACTTTCTATCTCGATTTCGAGCTTAAGCGACGAGCTCGCTCGAAGCTCAGAATAGGAGTACTCGCAGAGCCCTATTATATTGTCATTCCCTATGGAAGCAGTGTAAAGTGTGAACTGTATTTTTCTTAAGGTGGGGTGCTGGTGAGCGTGAGTTTAAGGTAGTATTCTTGAAGTTTCACATTTATTAGTCAAAACAAATCAAATATTTATACTATAGAAACATAGAGTTTAGTTTTCTGCACATGCTAATCTCAACCATTCGTGAATAACTGTCAAAGGTGTTCTGGAATTAAATGATGTTTTCTCTTTATTTAAAAAGTTTGTCACCAATTGTTGTCATGTTAATGACAGATATTCAAGAACTGTTGAGATTAGCATATGCAGACAACTGAACTCTATATTTCTATAGAAGAAATATTTGATTTATTTTGACCAAAATATATTTATGTTATAAAAACTGCAAAATTAATGCACTAAGCTCACGCTCACTAGCACCTCACCTTTAATGGTGACATTTTAAATACTCTATATTATCAAGACAGTTTTATATACCTTGGCACACAACAGCAGCTCAGGTGTGCGGTACCACAAGGTGACCACAATAGGGGTGTAGCCCTTGAGAGGTGACCCGTACTCCCGTGCTAAGCCAAAGTCCCCCACTTTGAGGATACCCTTGTGACTGAGTAGAAGATTAGAAGTCTTGAGGTCTCGATGCAGAATCCAGTTGTCATGGAGATGAGCTACAGCTCGTAGCAGCTGCTGCATCAAACATTTTACCTCACCTGAAATAAAAACAGCGATTAATTCGAAGATGAGCTATTAAATAATTTAGGGTATCCCTTGACTTTTGTGCAGTGATTAATCACAATCAAAAGTTTGTGTTCACTTAAAAAAACTATGTTTGCAATGTAATATACTTCTTTTGAAAATATACATTATGACTGACATACACTTTTCAGAAGAATGCAAAGTGACATACTCCAACCAGAAGAGTGCAAAGTGACATACTCCAACCAGAAGAGTGCAAAGTGACATACTCCAACCAGAAGAGTACAATGTGACATACTCCAACCAGAAGAGTGCAAAGTGACAAACTCCAACCAGAAGAGTGCAAAGTGTCATACTATTTTCGAAAGTGTGTTTGTCAATACTTGAATTGTCAAATGCAGTACACTCCATGAACACATTTAATTAATCTGGACCCGCCTCGGTGGCGTAGTTGGCTAACGCGCTTGTCGTGTTGAGCTCGACCGCTGGGGACGGGGAAATCGAGGTTTCGAATCTCGGTCGGGTGAACTGGGGGGGGTTGTTCCTTCACGGTTTTCCACTCTCCCTCCACGCAAATGCGGGTTCACTTCTTCTAATTAAACCTCCCCAATTCCTAATCCCTTAGAGTAATTAGTACTTAAAGCGTATAACCCGAATGGGTAGTAAGACACGGTGCTTATTATTATTATTATTATTATTATTATTAATTAATCTGGTAATTTTTTAAAGAAACAACTCTTTCTTTGTCCACAACTCATAATTTTATGAATTGTTTGTATGCACCTGGATATGCATTTGATTTTTGAAGCCTAAATATAAAATCTGAATCTTAGCAATGGGTTGAAATATGTTAAAATTTACAAGTAGAAAAAATAATCAAGTCACACAATATCTGGGATAAAATTGACTTTTTTTTTACATTCATCTTTACTTAATTATGTTAAATTATTATTTTTTGTATTTTACAATCGAATAGATATTTAAAATATATTACTATATACTTAGAAATATTGGCAATAAGTGGACCACATTTTTAGAGATTCAAAGGTCACTCAAATCTTGCCTGATTTCATAAAATATTAGTTTAGATTTCATCAAATGACTAAGATCCAAACCAATGACTATCCAATATTGTCTTTTTCTTACTAAGCAGGTAAAATTATTTTCTGTAGGACTTTTGCTTTGTCATGAGTAGTGCTTACATGCTTTGAGAGTTTTGTTTTCCTATAGTGTCACTGATGGCCTGTATGCGTTCAGCCAGATTCAAACGAATATGCAGGCAAGGGGTGGGAGGCTACAACTCATACAGCGTTCGGCCCAGAGTGAAGGCCTACACCAACTCAACTGGTGTTGTTAATGACAAAGAAATTGTACTTTGGAAGTGGCAGCAGTATATCTTGGTAATGTTACAACAAGACTTTGTGCCAAAGCTTGAATTGTGTTTAAACTAAAAGAAGATCAAATATGTATTGAAAAAATATATATCATTGGTTTTTTTGTTCATTTCATAAATGTTTTCTATGTGAACTTTCCATGCAGGTGTTGCGATCTCATGCATCTGCAAATATGGGCAGTAATCAATCGTACCATCAGTTACCCGTAAGTTTTATCCTGTACAAAGTTAATAACGTTATCAGACAAAATTCTTTAAAAATCAAATTTAGTGGGAATGTTTATCAAGCTTGTGGGCGTTACACAGGATTGATTAGTCATGATTCCGTGAAACATTTGAAAAATGTAATATCAATACACTACATAAAATATATTGTATTTTACTACACTGAAATAAAGGTATACTCTCAATGTTTTTTTCACAAACTTCAAAAATTCCCAGATGCGGCAGACATCTAGATGAGAGTCCATTTTATTCCACATGTGTGTGAGCATGTCAGAGTCAATTAGTGTCAGAGCCGCAGTGATATGGTTTCGAAGTTCCTGGAGATTAGGAGGGAGTGGGGGCACAAAGACAGTATCCTTCATGAATTCCCCAAAGAAGACGTCACACGGGGTTAAATCTGGCAAACGGGGTGGCCACTGCATTTACACCTCATCAACGCGATCTGTACGTCCTTTCATTGATGTACTGTCGTACTTCATTGTGGTAATGAGGTAGACAGCCATCTTATTGATAGATGTAATCATCATTGTCTTAATTAAGCTGTGACATCAGCCATGCCTTCTCACGCTGGCTCAGCGCTATCTTTGCTATTACTTCCTCCTAGCTGCTAACCGAGGTAACTATGTGTGAGCAGTTTCCTTTACAGAAACTTGAATGTTATGTCGTTCTTTCTGTGTAAGCATTAATACTAGGTTTGTGTAGTTTATGAATGGTAATTTTTTTTAATGTTTCATGGTATTATGACTAACCCTGTATTTAAAGACAATGTGAATGAACATTATTGATGTTGGGTATTGGTGTGATCAGCTGAGCACTGACTCTACCGGGTCACCATTTTGAATTATTACTAAAAACCACCTTTAAAAAGACTCCACTTTAGTTTTTCAATTTAGACAATTTAAATAATTTATTTTCAGTTACAAAAAAATATTTTTATAACGCAAAATTAATCAACCCATTCCCTCGCATGTAGCAAAGTTATCTTCGTAGGTCCAGCAAAAATTTTCCTACTCGTATCCTTTTAGCCAACAAATATTTTCTCATTTATTGCTTGATTCATGGTCATAGTATCACAATGAACTGGTAGCCCCCATATATTAGCTTCAATATAAAGTATTCAGATTGGCTAAAAGTACAGTGGTTCATTGATAGATGACATAAGAATAATTTATTGCAATAAGATTTTGATTTGCGCCCGCACCAGAGAACGTTTAGGAAAACACAGACGCTGTTTAATGCCCACGCCAAGGAATGGGTCGAAAAAATATTTTTAATTACCGATTCATTTTATAAATATAAAAAACCCTTTAAATTTTCAAATAAAATTTAAATTCAAGGTAGACTTTTATTAAAACAAAATCTAATAAAATATTGAATTCAATAACAATATTAATAAATATGTGCATATAATTAACTCATCAAACATTCAATGTATAACTCTGATTTTTCAAAGTTTTGCTATCTTTTCAATCACTACCTAATAATGAAACATGTTACATACAATAGTTGAAACACCCTATGTCACTTTCCATTGATTTTAATGTAACACTCCCCTTCTCTTGATCTTTATCGTGGACCTAAGATCTGTCAGGATGTGCTATGGCCGGGGATAAGGGGAGGTGATTGTGTAAATGATTGTGTGGGTTTGTGATTGACGTTTGACTTAGATTTTTAAGGTTTTTATTAGTAGTACTATGTCTCTTACAAATGTGATATTTATAGTCATACAAGGATGAAAAAACCTGAAGAATATTCAGAAGCTTGTGACAAAACGAGGTGTTGCTAGGAATAACCAATGGACCGTCTGACTCTTAGGTGGTCCCAACAAGGTTTCCGAACACCGGTACCTCGAGCGAAGCCCTCTTCTACAAATACTGATGAACCGACATCCTAGATCGTGTAGTCCCGAATCAGGCAGAGTGACCCCTAGACTGTGATGTTGTTTTGTCAGCCAAGATCCCCTACACTTTATCCTGCCAATTGGCCTGGTTTCTGACTAAGGAATGCTCACAATGTTTATGTGGTCAACTTCTCTATTCTGTTTGTTTACAGGCTAATCACAACAACCTGCAACCCTCGTTTTGTCATTCACAATCCATAACACACAATATTATACAAAAACACCTTCCATTTTAAGATGTGTGGTTACATTAGGTTCATTTTTTAGAACATATGTTTTTCATGTGTGACAAAATATTATTTATTGAAAATATTTTAAGTTAGTTGTCTTATTTTATTCATATTCCAATGAAAATGCAAGGAAATTTAAAAATGTTCACAAATTTACAGTATTACTTCCATGGAAACTATTTACTTCAGCTTCAAAATAAATTCAAAGTTTAATCCAATTAATTTAATCTAAAAAGTTTCAATAAATATTTAATTGGTGAAAGAATTTAATTGTTTCTAAAACTAATTCAAAATATTCTTTCTTTAATTTCTATAACTCTACTTATCTACCTAAACAATTATAATATGGTTAAAGGTAATATCACATGGTTGAGAAACCATGCCAACATTTGAGTCATCTTATAATCCTTATTTCATTTCTTCCAAATTTAATTTATTAGATTTTTATACTAACTTTTCTTGAAATATTTTGCATATTTGGGTTAAGTTCTATTTATTTGTTTGAAAAGTTACATACCTTATTCCTGTTAAGTTCGCAGAGTCTCTTATCCCTTACCTTTTAATTCTGACCTATCTTGAGGTTCAAATCCTTTCCATTATAATGATTTAACTAACAAAAAAAAATAGGTCCTAGGTTCAAATCCTTTCTATTATCATTATTTAATTTACACAAAAAATTAGGACATAGTTCACTTTCGACTTCCTCAGCTTCTCAGCTTCTAGCTTAATTATAATTATAAATAAAATGAGTTATTTATTTGATCCATTACAACAAACATTAAAAAAATGTATACCCAACACCAACTAATAAATATTTGATGTAAAAAAACCACATATATTTGACTAAATCATTAAATTAGACTAGAGTTTAATGTGAGAAACATTAATAATCAATAAGGCGTCCCCATAAATATACGAAGTTCACCAGACAACCCAAAGATAAGGATATTAATATTGCACAAAGACATTACAATACTCAAATAAATATACATTTCCCAGAGCACTCTAGGCAAAGACAATAATATCAATCAAGCCCACCAATAATGGCATGAATACCTCGAGCACAGTAATGACAAGGATCCCCAGATCATAAAATAAATTTGTAGCAAAGTTTTCCTGCCTCCTGTGCTAATGCTCTGTCTAACGACATAATAGAGAAGCGTGAAACAAAATACAACACCAAGAAGATGTCTTACTACCACTAATAAGTTAGCACGCATCATACATTAAATAGAGTTAGAGTCAAATTAAGTACCCCGTCTAGCAATAGATATATATTCATACAAAAACCTCACAAATATGCAATGGCCATCTTCCTTTAGCACCGCTTAAGGCAGCCAAGGTAACCATAGTTACATACAGCAAGTGAGTGATTCTCATATAATAATAAAATATATAAAATGCTGTCAAAACCAACATCCATGAAATATATCCATTCACTAATGATGCAAATGATTAAAGAAAGGTGGTAAGAGCGCTACTCAAAGTTAGCCACCTGGCGGCGAGAATAGAAATAAGGTTCACTTATGAACAATGATTTGGTTCCCCAAACAATTAAATAGAAATAAATCGAGGTTACAAATAAACCACGTTGAAACCACAAAGAAACCCATCCCAAAGTTAACAATTATAATATTTAGCACCGCGTCTTACAACCCATTCAGGTTATACACTTTAAGTACGCTAATGGATTAGGAATTGGGAAGGTTGAATTAGAGGAAGTAAACCCGCATTTGCGTGGAGGGAGAGTGGAAAACCATTTAGGAAAAACCACTCTCAGTTCACCTGACCGAGATTCGAACCTCGATCTCCCCGTACTCAGCTGTCGAGCTCAACACGACAAGTGCGTTAGCCAACTACGCCACCGAGGCGGGTTAAAGATAACAATTAAAGTTTATAAATCCGAACCAACAATTTTGAAGAGATTTCCCCCATTTTAAGGTAAAATAGAGTTTTGATGAATTTAATTAAGTCCAAGCTTAATTTGGCACTCTCACCTTAGTAAACCAGTGATACAATGAGTCATGATACAAACGAACCACCACAATATTTAGCAAGCACGTAACCATGACATGACCACAGAGAGAGGGGAAAAGGAGGGGAATATGGAGTGGAAGGGAGGAGACACAACAGCGCTGGGAAGGTTCGTGGACACTCTAGGGACTAGTAGAATGCAATAGAAGGTGCTGTAACTGCCCAGGCGGCGGAAACGAAGACTAGGTGCGCGTAGTTGAATCATCTCTGCATTTAGTCTGTGGAATTGTGTTAGGGAGAGGAGGTCGTAGCACATGTGATCTGGAGTTAGAGAGTTCAACCAGGCAGAGGGTGAGTATTCTCCCATTTGATCAAGCGTGTTACTTGTAACTCGTTACAGTGCAACCGTGGAAGTTTTGAAGAAGTGTAAGAGTTTAAGAAGACATGAAAAGAGAAGTGTGTTTGTTCATATCTAAGCTTAGCCTAAGTATCCTTTCAGGTTGGCTTCCTTCACTCTAACTTACTTTACATCATTGTACAGTGTTTTTACACTGTCTTGTTATACATTTCTAAGCCATCACACAATTACTCGTTTTATTAACTTTTTTTATAATTATTAGTGTAATTTTAATGTCCTTAAAGACATGAGCGTTAAAACAATTATAATAATTGTTTTATTAAATTTTTATTTGCGTGTTGATCTTATGTTTAAATTGTATTTTATAAGTGTTATTTCTAATTTAAAAACCAATATTTCCATTGTTTAACTTTTTTTTTCAAAAGTATTTACTCTTTATAAAAATTAGTGTCAGTCATATTTTAAGAACATGTGTTTTAATACACTTTTTAACATTTTAAAATTATGAATATACTCAAACTCAGGAACTTTTAGAAATACTCGACTCAATTTTGACTTGAATGAAAACCCCAAGCTCGCAAACCCCTAATATATAGTAATCTAGTTACTTTTCTACAAGTCTTCTACTGTGCTTCCTATGAAAAACGAGACCGTAGATGTGTAGTTAAGAGAGTTTGTTTACCTGGGATGAATACTTGTTTCTTGGACTTCATGGTCTCCATGAGACTCTTGAGATCGTGTTCTACATAGTCCATCACGATGTAGATCTTGTCCATGTTACTGCCCACCACTATCTCTCTCACTGTCACAATGTTGGAATGTTGGGCCTGCAACAATTCATGATTGACTATGAGTTCACTTTACAAACATCTGCATCTGAGTGACAAACAATAGTGAAACATCATTAAAAGTTTTTTTTTATGGGATGAAGAGGGAAATCAATTCAAGAGGGAAAGCTTAGGGATCTGCAAGTACTCTTACTTTGAGCCAGCTTTGAGTTGAGTTTTTAATAAATTCTCATACTAGAAAAATGTGTAGACTTGGAGATTGCGAGCATGTTGTATAGGCTCTATCCATTATTTATTGTGATTCTGGTAATAAATGAGCACAGGGTTATTAATACATATTAATCTATAGGTTAGAAATATGGAGGGTTAATAAAAAGTTGAGGTCGAATCCACTATTTCACGCATCCGAATATCTGATTTACCTTCAAATCCCGATTCTGAATCTTGGAAAAAAATTATAAACATGAGAGGAAATATAAATATGATAGTATAATATAAATACAAACAGTAACTAATGCTTACATTCTTTTTTATAATCCATTCAATGTCAACAATCAGTTACTGTTTTGGTTAAGTTTTAAATTACTAGTCTTTATTGATATTTGAGATCATATTTTAAAGTAAATATATTAATATTTCTTCTTTTCAGTTAATATAAAGTAAGCTCATCTTTTCTAGACTACAGCCATGTTTCTTTTTTCTTTCGTTTAGCTGCACGTGTCAAAAGCATGGTTTGGTTTCCGGGTTGTATTACGCAGTAATTTAATAGCAGGTGCAGGGTGACGCCGCGTCTGTTTTTTTAATTTGTGCGCTCATAGAAAATAACCCCATTGGTCGATGGAAAGAAAGCAAAGAGTGGTCTGGGTTCGAGAGTGTGAACTACGGCGTTCACACTCCTCAGCTCAACAAGACGCTAGTCTTGTAGAAGACATTCATTCTTCTTCTTCTAACGGCTTCCCCGCTTTCTAATGAAGTAGGCGTGTATAGGAGGGTCATATCATAATGTTTGAATAGATGGGCATACTGTCCATTTAATGTATATCATGTACAGTGTTTATACGTTTGACGAACGGTAACTTTAAATTCAGGTATAATAAACTTAACTATACTCTGAAATATACAGAAGTTTAGTATCTACAAATTAGTAACAACGTGAGATGTTACAAATGGCGCACAATGTGGCAGCAGTTAAGATCAACAGTAGAGATACTACAATTGGCATCTCAACAAGAAAACAATTAACGACAGTGTTACGTAGTACATTACAAATGGCGTCTCAAAGTGTGGCATTAGCAGATAAGAGTTTGTACGTTACAATTGGCGTTCTAACGTAGGGCACAACCACAGCAAAAGGAGGGGCATTACAAATATTTCCAATGTATGTTTAGTTGTTAAGCATGTTGTTTTAGTCTTTATTAAACATATCTGTTTGTATTTTTATTTTTGCTATCTTATAAAAATAAATTATATTCCTTCAATGATGATTAAAGTTGATCAAAGAATAACTAGGTCTAATCTGTTTATTTCACATGTTTTTTTTTAGAAACTTAACTCATTCAGACAACACTTTTAAAAATAACTAAAAGACACTCAAATTTTGATTTTTTTGATTTTTAAACAATAATATGAGTCTAGATTGTTTAATTTGGCTGGATTTTAACTTGTATTTTGCAAGGGGTGGTTGGGGTTGATTAAAATTTAAAGCATGATTGAAATAAATCTTAATCTACAGTTTAGGCCTATATTGTGTAATGTAGGTCTATTTGTAGATCATTAACATTTCTAACAATGTGCTAGGATTCGGATTTAAGAATAATATGTAGGTTGAGAAATTCAAGAGTTGGAAGAAAGAGGAATATGCGGCATGGCTTCAGAAGAATGATATAGCATTTCCTGAGTTTGCTTTGAGGGGAGAACTAAAGGCCCCTGCCTTGGCAAACAAACTTATAAAGAGGTATAAAGTTGATGAAATGGTCATGGAATATGGGTACCAGGTTATATGTTTACCTCCATATCATTGCACACGCACAGCCCAATAGAACTGGTCTGGGCACAATGCAAATCATACTATAACAAACATAAGGTCATGACAGGAAGTATGATGATGAAGCCGTTAGAATAATCTGGAAGGAAGCCCTTTCTCAAGTTCCCCCTGAAAGGTGTAGTTTTATAAAAGAATGTAATTGTTATTAATATTTAACCTTGCTCACTATAGCAAGATATATGATGCATAATTATGAACTTTTATTGATATCTAATGTTATCTATGCGAAGAAAAAAAACCCAGTATGAGTGTGTATAGAATCTTTGCCATGGCCGTACATTTTAATGTTTCAGTTGTAGTAATAAAGACGACCATTGCGAGAAACTTATTAAGGAAGATCGAGACTGGGAGATGAAAATGGATGCAAGTGAGACCCACTCACCTATCATCATTAACCTGGCTGAAGACGTTGAAGAGGACCATAACGAATATGATGATGTAGAAGAAGTTCTTGCGACCCCGTTGGAAAACACTTAAAAGGTACAAGCCAATTCATAACTAATATGACTTATTTGTTGTAGTAGTGTTAAAAAGATTTGTGACAGTGGTTTTTTCCTCTGTGTAGTACTACACATTCAGATTTTTCACATTTATAATGTTTTTAATAATGATTTTATTATTATTTTTATTATTATCACGTCTTACTACCCGTTCGGGTTATACGCACTTACGCTAATGTGTAATGGTAGGGTGATTGTGAGATGAAATGGAGGACCTACAGTTTAACGTGGAATCCAAACCACGGTGGAGGCCTGGCATTCCCCACATTCACAAGATGTCTTGTCAGAG
>CABFOW010001764.1:92598-130112 GCA_902141385.1 Timema californicum
CCAGTTGGGTGTACTGAGTGTGGCTTTTCCTAAATGGTTTTATAATCTCCCTCCATGCAAATGTGAGTATACTTCCTCTAAATTCGACCTTCCTGATCCCTAGCACATTAGAGTAATTATTAGATAACCCTAATGGGTAGTAAGACATAGGGCTGAAAAAACACTGCTACCTGTTGAGACACTGGAACTCGTCAACACTGCGGCACCCTTGGATGGCCGGGAGATAAGGGGGCAGCTCATCTTCCTCTGGCTTCATTACAATGTCTGACTTGGGGGACGCCTGGACATAGTGTTTGTTCTCATCCTCATCTTCATCACCAGTGGATCTACGCTGCTTACGGTTTTCAGTTTCACTGCCATCCGGAGATCTAGTTGGAGACCGAGAATGTGATCTTGACATGGATCTGGAGTGCCTCAAACGTGAACGAGAGCGTGATTGAGAGCGCGAGTGTTCATGCTTTGTTGAGCCAGGACTGTTGAAACCTCTTTCCTCCTCAGTGACACGGCCCTCAGAATTATCTGTGTCTGCTGTAGCCCAACAAATAACAAGGCAATTGTTACAGTAAACAAACGGAGGCACAGCCATTAAGTCGTGCCCCATAAGGGGAGGAATAAGGGTAGATCCGTAATAATTGTACTAGCTTTTAAAACAAGTTATTATATAGTAAATGACAAAATTAGCAACAGTATTTATTGATTAATATTGAAAATAGTTTGTTAACAACACATAAACAAAAACTTTAGTTCATGGAACAGTTCAATAAGCAATCAAAAAGACCAGGACACAGTAAATGCTGTGATATGCAAAACTGAATAATCCAGAAATCTCTAATAACCAGAAATTACTTAAAGGCACAATATATTTCCCTATTCCAGCTAAAGGAAATATCCTACATATATTTAAAGAGTTCAAAAAGCCTGTTTATTTTGCTGAGTGCTGCTCATATTATGATGTTTTGAGTAGCAACCATATCTTTGTTTCTTCAAGTGGGAGCCATATTGTATTCCTCTGAGTGGATATTGTGTTTTTGTGGGTGGTGATCATATTGTGATTCTCGGAGTGGAACCAATATTGTGATAGTATTAGTTGTCTACTTTATGCACTTATGTCACCTAGAAAGATTTAATCTATGCCTAATGCCACAGTTTAAGATAGTGTTACAGTGTAGTGCATGCGGTGCCTGGAATATTTTATTATGTTCAATAATAATTTTTATCAAGTAAGGTTAAAATAAAAAGAGGCAAAGAGTCGTGTTGGCAATAATGTAAAGAACAAGCACATAAAAAAAAAGAAATGAGCATGGTGAAAAGTATAACAATCTAATGGCAGAGTAAGGTATCAGCTCTTCAGAAATCTACAATTCTTATATCAAAAGCATAAAATGATAGAAAATTAGGGTTATACTATACTGTTCGAATTAATTGGGACAAACATGTTTTCCTTGTCTGAGTTGATATGTGATTACCAGTGATGTCCCAAACCGCCTGAAACTGGCTATATCTGCCTAGNATTTTTACTTTAAGAATATTTGACTGCATTGACGCAGAAAAATATCCTTGAAATGAAAGTTAAAACAAATATTTTCTATCTTAGAGATAAGTGTCAAGCCTTATTTTGTGTAAAGATCAAATCTAAAAAATGCATATAATGATGGATTAAATAGCTAAGCTATATATTTGTTAGTTAAGATTATGGCCACATTTAAATATCATATTCTTTAAATAGAAAAATGATATGTGGACACGAGGATCGAACCCAAGACCTTTGGCTTAGTACGCCAATGCGCCAACCACTGAACTATCCAGGAATAACTTAGTTATTTAATCCATTAAAGCAAATAATGCCTAAACATAAAAACTTTGGGTTTAGATGTGTGTGTTTGTGACTTTTTCTACTTTAGAAATCGGACAAAAAGAAGATGTTAAATTTCCACATTAGATTCTTTTCATATTTTGTCCTCTTTCCCTAGGTAAGATTTCTTCACAAAATTTTTATTTGACTAGTTTATATATTTTTTATTTTGATCAGTTTCCAGTATTGTATGCATCATTTAGCTTCAAGTATTTCCATTGTTGAACATTTTACATAAAGAAAAGTAAGTTATCTGGCTTTTTGTATTTTTTTTAAACTTCTATTATTATAAACATTACAGTCTAATAAGTTTTGAACAATCATATTGTATTAGTATTTCTAACTTCAATTTACATACATACCAGTGAGTACAAAGCTACTGTTAGTGTTTTATAGCTTCACTACGAATATAATTTAGATAACATACACATACATGTTTCAATTAGCTAACTTACAAACAATCCAATACGGTACTTTGTGAGCTATATAATGTGCGTTTTATAGATTCAATCACATAATTAAGAGAGGACCCAAAAAGTATTTCAACAATATTTAACCTAATATTAATAATAATATGCAAAATATGCAATAAAAATGTTTGTTTTCATCTAGAACTATATGAACAAATCCCAACATCAGTGTGGCTACCCAAACTCTAGAATTATCTCTTTGTCCACTGGCGCCAATGTAAAGTGTGAAATGTGTTCTTCTTTTATATATATATATATATATTTTTTTTTTGAGAGAATGTGAACGAGTTTTTCTAAACACAAATGTCTTGTTTAAGATATTCTGCACATGCCACCTAATATTATATACACACACAGCAAGAATAAAAGGGCTACTAGCAGTTTCTATTGATTGTGTGGGTGAACACACAGCTTCAAGTAGAGTGTGAACATGTTAAGTAAAAGTATGAACACAAAAACTAGAGTTGGGTTGAATCCACCCTTTTACGAATCTGAATCTCCAATTGATCCTCAGATCCCAAATCTGAATCTTGGAAAACATTATAAACATAAGAGGAAATATAATTTAAGATAATATAAGAAAATACAAATAGTAACCAAATGTTAACACTCTTTCTTACAAGCCATTCATTATAACATTAAGACCTTCAATTAAGTGTTAAACTACTGGTCTGGAGCCTTGTTGTTAGGTTCATCCTATAGTTATAATTGGTTTTGAACCACCAAAAGCCACTATGAGAGCTCTGAAACAAATTTCAATTGAAAAATTGTTTTTTTTAAAGGATTTGAGTCTCAAATAAGAATTTTTCTCAAATCTTGAATATCCTTTAGGATTCAAGGGCCCACCCTTATTATCCTTAGAATAAATATTCCTCACACAACCTGTACAGCTCACAACGGCAACACACAAACTGCCGAGCAAGTTTCTATAATCAAGAAGCTAACTAGATAAGAAATGTTGACAGTTGGGTCGATTCAAGAAATGTTAGATAGTAAAGAGTTGCTTATCAGAAATAAACTAAAAACTACAAAATGGAGTTTAGAAAAATTTGTGTCATTTTGATCATGGATGCACATTTAATAATAGCTCATATTTTTTAAATTTCCAATAAATGTCAAAATGTAAGCACCTTTAAAAGTGTATTTATTTCCAGGGCTCAAAATGTACGTGTAATTTCCAGATTGAATGATGGATTTACACAAAGTGTATTATTATATTCAATCCCAAATTAGAAATGAGAAAATTTTTTAGAAAACATTGTTAGAAACTGAAAGGTGATCAACATATTTAACAGGATATCTTCAAAATTAAGAATGCGTGGATATAGAAACACATAGTTGCAACTAAGAATTATTGTAAGTCTTACGACAGCCGCATAGTTTACGATTACACCCCTAAGTGTGCAACAATGAATTCTGATCTGTGAACATGCACAATCCCGGTAAGAATAAGTAGCTGGTTCATGACCGTTAGTTCATCAAACTGAGTAGCAGTTCAGTTGTGTCTGATAATTCACAGGAGGATGTAGTTTAAAATAGGGACTTAGTATGGTTTAGGCTTATCTAGTATTAAGGGCAATTTACCCATAGTTATGTTTGTAAATTAATCTAATAGTTTTGTATATAACAGTATTAAATAAGTCTTATTTATTAAATGATTCAGTTTTAGTAAATATCTCATATTCATTAAATGTGTGTACACCCAATCCTCAATGAACTAGCGACTGGCCACAACAATTTCAAAGCACTATATCTGAGTTTATGTAGTTCATGTTTTTTTTCTTCAGAATGTTACCAATTCATTCAAATAGAAAATAGTTACCAAAATATTTAATCTGTTCACATGTTAGTACAAGAAAAGAGTGACTATCACAAACACCATTCTGAATAACAATAATATGAAATATAAATAGAAACTAGTTAGTCAAATGAGGCCCGCTAGATAGCGATTCCTAACCGCGGGGGAGGCGGGAGGGGGGCACGAAAGGTATTTTGGGGGGCCTTGGAAAAGTAATTAAAAATGTTATTTGCTTATTTCTGAAGTCAATTATCTTAAATTTTATGTTTTGGAAGAAAGAATTCGATGATCATAAGCATGTAAATACAGTAGACTTTTGATTTGCCAGGGTAATGGAAGGGAGGGGAAGCACATATAATTGAAATCACGGATAGTACATATAGTCCCCATCTGTTTACCATCACCATTCAATTTTTTTTTGCCCTTTGTGTCTATTTATTTATACGAAAAGGGATTTTCCACAATGATTAATATTAAAACAAAGAAGCGAAATCGATTGTATTAAGTAATACAATTGAAACAATAATAGTGGAAAGTGTTCAACAGCAGAAGTCCCATTAAATAGATTTAGGTAAGATAATTTGTTTTTTATTATAATAAGTAAATAAAGCAACTATTTAAGAATAAATCTTAATGATTAATACGTTAGTAAAAACTAGGGGGGCTGCGAGTAGTAAAAGGTTAAGAGCCACTGTGCTAGATGTTTGTGTTTTACTGGAAAGTCTCTCTAATGAGATTAATTGAAACTCATTCTAAGTTGGTGAGATGATCACTGTGGTTACTGTGCTAAGGTTGTGTGTCACTGACCTTCCTCCTCCTCCTCTTCCTCTTCTTCCTCCTCCTCCTCGTTGTCTGTGTCAGAGCTCGTTTCGGTCTCTGCTGCTTCTCCATCACTCGAAGCATCGTCTGCCCTTTCTTCTTCCTGCTCTCTTGGGGGCTCGTCTGTATTTTCTTTAGTCTCCTCGAGCTCTGAATCGTCGGACACTGTGACCACCATTTGGTCCATCTCCCCAGACAAACCATTCTCTTTGTCATCTGTACAAAGAAGTGCAGCTGCTATTAGTAACATAACGTTGAATGAATTTATTTAGTTATCATCAGCTGATTTTACCATTTACTCCAACAAACCGTTCATAGATTTGCCCAGCACAAGACTATTAGAAACTGTAAGGAAAAGATAAAGTGGGAAGTAAAGAGTAAATGTATTGCCCCTCTAGCTAGATGTAAGAAACCCCTCCATGTTTCAAGCTTGTAATGAAGCCTAGACATCTCATGTTAAGAACCAAGTTAACATGGAAACCACAATGTGTAAATAAATGGTACGGTGCACCACAAATACTTTCTTTATCTAAAAATGAAGGCATTTACTTAAAACTAGTAAGCTTTGTGAAATGGAATAATAGATATAATAGCAGAAACATGATGGGGAAAAAAAGAGCATCAAATTCAACCAATGATCATAAATTAAATAATATACAATTTACATAAAAATTAAGAAAAAGTAACATCTCTGTTCATCAAAGAGCATAACAATCAACTCCATCCCAATTTCAGACTTCAATTTAAAATATATATTTGGTTTATTTTAAATTTTTAATGACACTACACTTTCAGATGAAAAGTTATTTATTAACTCAAATAGTTACATAGATATAATCAAAATGGTAAATTTCTGCTTATGTACAAAGATAAAGTGGGAAGTAAAGAGTAAATGTATTGCCCCTCTAGCTAGATGTAAGAAACCCCTCCATGTTTCAAGCTTGTAATGAACCTAGACATCTCATGTTAAGAACAAAGTTAACATGGAAACCACAATGTGTAAATAAATGGTACGATGCACCACAAAGACTTTCTTTATCTAAAAATGAAAGAATTTACTTAAAACTAGTAAGCTTTGTGAAATGGAATAAATAGCAGAAACATGATGGGGAAAAAAAGAGCATCAAATTCAACCAATGATCATAAATTAAATAATATACAGTTTACATAAAAATTAAGAAAAAGTAACATCTCTGTTCATCAAAGAGCATAAAAATCAACTCCATCCCAATTTCAGACTTCAATTTAAAATATATATTTGTAAATATCTCTTAATATACTGGTTGTACAAAAATATATTTTTAGTTTATTTTAAATTTTTAATGATACAACACTTTCAGATGAAAAGTTATTTATTAACTCAAATAGTTACATAGATATAATCAAAATGGTAAATTTCTGCTTATGTACAATACCTTCAAAGTCATTTTTAAGGGAGGGAATGAGATTAGCCATTTTGTTTGTATTGTTATACAGTGCTTGGCTGAACAAAATTTAATCAAAATCATTCAAGCGGATTTTGAAAGAAATCAATTTTTCCTCTTTTTTCCATAAAGTAAACTAACCTTAATTTTAGAGCTAGATATATAAATACAACCATTCCTTGGGGGAACCTTACAAAAATAATAGATAGCCTACCAACTTTTAGCCCAGACGGTAGAGTGGTTTTGACTATAGGCCAAGATACAGACAGATGGCATTAAGGAAACAACTTTTTTGATTTCAGGGGGCCATAAAATGAAAACGTTTATCAAATTCTCAAATTCAATTTTTCTGACAAACACATACTTCATTCTCCAAGGGATCGAGCGAAAGTAAAAATTAGCCATAATATACTTGGTTTGAGAATGCACACTAGCCTTCTAAACCTTATTGAAGCCTAATACCAAACCCCTAACTTTATCGGCATCAAAATAAATTGAGCCAAATAATTTAATATTGTAAAAGTATGTTTAGAGACAAAGAGAGAATTTTTCATAATATGGTTGACAAACAAAGAAAAACTGAGGTAGATCAGGAACCATAAGGTGACCTTTACTTCCCTATACTAACATGTTAAAATGAACAACTTAGGGTAGGCTTATCTAAGTAAATGATGTATATTGTTGATTGCAATTTTTACCAAAGACTTAGTGTCTTGGTATAAGCCTTCAGAAACATTGATATTTGTTTAATATTATTTTTCCCCTTACATTGACTAAAAAATGTTTACTGTACATATATTTAATGAGTTATAAACTTGTTGGTGCTTCTTTAATTACAGTGTGACCATGTTAGCAAGTGTGCAAAAATATATTTCTATAGGTAACATAGTTTGAGAAAAATGTTTCCAAACACTAAAATTTTACATTTTCGGGAGATGGCTCTTAAAGTTTAACTTGTCCTTTAGAGCCTCTGAAAATACTATCAATGTATTCCTTCCCTTTAATCGAGAGTATCTGGTTTTTCAATGTCCTCTAATCGACTAGACATTTCTGTTTTGTTGCCTTGCCAGTTTGAAAACATCTAACACTAATTTATTTGTTAATAATAGTCTATCTTGATCAAGCTGTTCAAGCACTTTCTTACAGACACCAAGCTTGATCCCAAGGTTTTCCAAAACCTTCAACTGACCAATATTTCCATTACCAAAGCTTTTTTATATAGTTTTAAGCCCTATAAATGTTGTTTGTGGACTCTTTGACCAGATAATATAGTTAAATGACTCAATTGAATTTTTTATATTCAGCCATGAAGACAATTTTGAATAAGTTCTGGTTCCATAAACTGGTTTTATTGATCCTGAAATGGCAGGATGTAGATTATTTGTATGACTCTAAGAACATCCTAAAGCTTTTGATTTGAGGAATGGACACCTTTTTTTTCACTGCAAAGACCATGCTGCGGATTTTCATTTGCTGAGCATTTATGAAAGAAAGTAGTCCAACATCTTACCTCGTGGCAGCCAAGTTATTTATATTTCTCCTAATAGGTGCACCATAGTAAATTTTGTAGCTTGTAAATTTCAGAATCTGTCAATCTGCCTCTTTTTTCCACCAATCAATTTGTTGTCGTCAGACAAACACATTCCTTTCATGTATTTATTTTAGTGATGTAATCTGGCTACCATAAGTTTTTGAGCATGTCCCAAACACTCTAACTTGTGTATTTTAAAGTAAGGACCAGACTGTTTTGTTTCTACAACATTTTTGTGTCCTTTTGATTTACCATCACCTAAATAGTATTTGTATCAGACTCCCTGAGTATCTTCAGGGCGAGAAAATATTTAAACAACTCCTGTGGCTTCCATTCCTTACTTGTACCCCCAAAATTAACTAAACAGACTTTCTTGTGTTTTAAACTATAATCATGCATTTCCAGTTTACTGTCATGATAAAATTTTGACATAATTTCAATATCAAATACTTCCTCGTATCTAAGCCTGTAGCATAAATTATTCCATTCAACGATCTCTGTACTCTCCTTTGCTAGCTACCATCCAATGCTATGGCTAAATTGGATTGAAGGTTTCTGGAAATTTCTTCAAAAATAATTAAACTTATTGTGTCTTTGGTAGCGTCAAGTATGGATTCACTGTCAACTTCTTCCAAGGTTTGCCAATCACATTGTTGTAGTATTTGATTTTCTTATGAGGTCTTGGTAGATCAAGTATGGCACATAATGAATGAATTTCCTGCTGTGAAACATTTACTTAGTGTCCTTAGACCACAAATAAAAAGTTTATCTCACTAATTTAGACTATTTTATTTGATGTAGCAAATTAGTTTCATTAATACAGTTACGACAAAAAATACATGATGTAGTAGCAAGTCCTTTCCTTTTTTTATAATTTCTCTTTTACATTTTTCAAACATTTCCAATGTATTTTTAATTTTAAAATGTTTACAAATGTAAGAATCAGATAAAGCTGTATAAAATAGTGCAGTATTTACATTGTTATTGCTATATGACACCAAGCCAGTTTTGTTTAGACAGTCCCTTCCATAGTAACTATTTGAATTTTGTGTGTGTGAAGAACTGGTACTTTCAGATGAGCTCGAATTAGCTGAATTTGTAACATTATTATTATTATTATTAATATTATTAGCACCGCATCTTACTACCCGTTCGGGTTATATGAACTTACGCTAATGTGTAATGGTAGGGTGATAGTGAGATGAAATGGAGAACCTACAGTTTAATGTGGAATCCGAACCACGGCGGATGCCTGTCTTTCCTCAAATTCACAAGATGTGATTAATACACATCTTGTCAGAGGTGAAGGAAGGGTTGGGCAATTAGATAAATCTGTGCCGGGATTGAACCCCGCACCCCTAGAACAGAAGTCCTACACCTTACCCCTAGACCACCAGGTCATCCTACAATTTGTAACAATGGGAGACCATTTTGTCTTGTAAAATTCTTCATTTTTGTGATTTTGTTTTAACATTTTCCCCTAAACTAGTTCCAGTTTTATTTCTAAATGATGATTACCTTAAAAGCTTATTTTTTAAAAATGTTTTTTGAACAATTAGCATGGTAGAATAATTTTTACAAGATTATTCAAAAGAATAAAGCTACAAGCTGACCTCACTTTATATTACAGCTTGACCAGTCCCAACTTAACAGCCGGAGGAAACAAAAATATAATAAAATCTGCCAAAGCAGTAAAAACAACTTTGTAAAGATAAATTCATTTAAAATATAGAAATTTACTTTTAATTTAAATAACAATTATTTGCACAAATTAAATGTGTAAGTTCAGTGCTGTCAACTCTTTTAATATGAAATAAAATAAAATGATTTTTTTATAAATAATAAAGAATAGATGACTATATTTAATGTACTAAATTAATAAGAAAAGAACAATATCTGTTTAAAAAAAGTAAACACATTTTTTTTTATTTTTGTCATAAATTAAAGTCCTATATGTTACTTACTTTCTTTGTCCTCTTCTTCTTCCCCATCCACTCTCCTTTTCTTTCTTTCCTGATCTTAACTATCTCTCTCAGTGTTCGCTCTTTCTCCTTCTCCAGATGCCTGCGCTCCCTGCGTGCCTCCAGCTCTCTTCGGTAGACCTCCTTTTGCCGCACCATCTCACGGTCTGCGCATACACACACACCATAAGTTGTTTAATACTCTCCAAATACCTACATACCTCCAACTCTCATCAGTAGACCTCCTTCTGCCGCATCATCTTGCAGTCTGCACAATCTTAAAACATACCTTGTACTGTATAGCATATCAAGGTTCTGGTGAGAAGGAACTTTTATAAAATATAAATATATTTTTCGTTGTCAATATTGATAGTATTTTAATATATAATGTATTATTTTATAGGTAATGATGATATCCATAAAAAATTAGACCAAGAGATCACATGACTTGATATATGACTATATATGAAGGTAGTTTTAAACATTTGTGAATGTCAGATTGTTCCTTTTCTACCAGAATCCTATTGTATGCATATTATGCTTCACTTCAAAATCACTCAGGGAATTAAAAAATAAATAATAATAATAATAAAGTTATGGATTCACTTACACAACAAAAACATTTTTTAAAATCGATTTTGGATCATTCCTGTTTAATAAGTTGTATAGTAGCGCCTAACTCAGAAAAGTGTTTATATTTGTTTATTTTTGTTTATCAGTTCACCTCACTGTGTACGATACTTTTAGTGTTTATTCTAACATGGATTTATTTTATAAACGTCATTGTATAATTGATTCTGTCTTGAGATTGTTGACCATGGATCAGAGTTAATTTTGTATGTGATAATAAAACATGGTGCAGTCGGCAGTGTTTGCAGTGATTTATCTGCGATTCAAATTAGTGGATACAATTATCTCATCCTGTAAAGAAGCAGTTATCAATATGGAGTTTAATAAGCCAAAGTCACTTAATCTTGCCGGAGATTTGACGAAGAATTTCGATGAATTCTAGGAAGAAGTTCTAGAATATTTTGAGGCGACGGAGACTGGAACAAAATCTTCGAGCGTGCAAATAGCCAGGCTAAAAAACCTATTAGGACGGGATGCTGTCCGACTCTATAAAACCTTTACTACCATCAAACCTGAAGAGGAAACAGTCAATGGTATATTGTCTGTTCTTAAATCTCACTGTATTCCGAAGAAGAATGAAACCATCCTTGTGTTCAATTTTTTTAAATGGGAAACAATGTCTCGGTGAACCGTTTGAAAACTTCTATGCAGAGGTCAGAGCTCTTGCCACACCTTGTGAATTTGCTGACCAGGAGGATAAATTGCTGCATGCGCAAATAATATTGGGTGTGAAACCCCAGTCAATAAAACAACACCTTCTTAGGGAAGACACTACCCTACACAAAGTTGTAGAATATTGCAAATTAGTGGAGCTAGCAGACAAAAACTTGAAAACCATTGAAGATGGAGGGGGATCCTCTCAGAGTGATATATTTAAAGTGAGTAGAAAAACAACCACCCCCCAAACCTCCCAAGTGCAGAATCGGTGCCACCTTCAGAGAACAGGACAATCAAGAAGTTGGAACAATCTACAGCAGACTGAACCGTTACGTCCCGACACCAAAGAAAATCTTGGTGTGTCCAGAAACAAGTTTAGTGAAAAGTTTATTAGAAAAGTGTGTTATCGTTGTGGTTATGACCATCCAAACCGGCCTTGTCCCGCAATTAATAAGCGATGTAATCGATGCCGAGGTATGAACCATTTTGCCAGAAATTGTGTTGCCACAAATAGTTTTTCTAGTGGTCGTAGTGCTTTTGAACTAGGAGCTATAAACGCTGATAATAATGTTGCTAACCAGACTTCAAATGCTGGTGAGTGTAGTTATTTTTGTCAATTACAAGATACTGATGGTCACCCTTTGCCCCCTGTTTCAGGTTATTCAGATATAGGTTCTCTTTCAATTATAAATTCTGTTAATACCAATCGTCATTGGTGCATATCATTGCTAATTAACTGCAAACCTATACTTTTCAAACTAGACACAGGGGCAGAAGTTAACATCCTTCCATTAAGGTCTTTGGAGTTCATTGGACCCGATTATAGTTCTAGGCTAAGTGCTCCTAAAACTTATATTGAAGCTTTTGGGGGTTTTGAGATTGCACCTGTTGGTGAAATTTGTCTTCCTGTTGTCTATGAAAACAAAACACATAGCTTGGTGTTTACTATTGTCAATTCAGTTAAAGCCGTACCCTTACTTAGCCTTTCATCTTGTGTGAATCTCAATCTCATTACAAAAAATTTTGTTGGGGTTCTCAATGCTGATAAACCTGATTTTCAAAACTTCTGGAATTCAAACCAGGATGTTTTTAATGGCCTTGGATGTTTTCCAGAGGTTCTTGATTTAAAATTAAAAAAAGGTGCTATACCTAAAAGCAGCCCAGCCCGCAGAGTTCCCCTAAAACTGTTAAGTAAGCTTAAGGTGCATTTAGATGACCTTGAACAGCGTGGCATTATTGAATGTTGTGACGCTGGTGAATGGGTAAACAATCTAGTTATTGTAGAGAAACATAAAACAGGGGCCATAAGGCTGTGCATAGATCCTAAGGATCTCGACGAAAATTTGGTCCGAGATTATGTGTTGATTCCCACTCTCGAGGAGATTAGTTCCAAAATGGGCAATAAAAAATATTTTTGTGTATTTGATTTAAAAGATGGGTTTTACCAAGTTAAATTGAGTAAAGAATCAGCTGGTCTATGTACGTTCAGCACCCCCTTTGGATGTTATCGGTTTTTACGTGCCCCATTTGGACTAAGTGTGCTTCCTGAGTACTTCCAAAAGATGACTCATAAATACTTTGGGAATATTGGGGGAGTATGTGTATATTTTGATGATGTTTTATGTGGAGCAGACACAATGGAAGAGTTATGGAAAATAGTTAAACAGGTTATTCAAGCTGCTCGTGAAAACAACATAGTATTCAACCCGGAAAAAGTTCAATTCTTTGTGGATAAAGTTAAATTTTTGGGTTTGGAATTTGATAAGGATGGGATTCGCCCTGACGACACTAGGGTTCAGGCTATTCAGGACATAGAAGTACCTGCTTCAAGGAAGGATTTGCAGCGTATTTTGGGAACAGTCAACTACCTAAGACCATTTGTGCCCCACCTGTCAGATATTTGCACCCCATTCCGTGAACTTCTGAAAAAAGATTCCGAGTGGTCTTGGAATTCCTCCCACAGTAAGCAGTTAGAGCTTTTGAAAAAGTCTATAGCACAACATGCCTTGTTGACTCCTTTTGACCCCTCCAAACCCATCAACATTCATGCTGACAGTAGTCAATATGCCCTTGGGGCCACGTTAATGCAAGATGGCAAGCCCATTTTATATGCTTCACGATCGCTTACCACCACTGAGCAAAATTATGCTCAGGTGGAAAAAGAATTGCTCGCTGTCTCATTTGCATTCAAAAGGTTCCATAACTTCGTCTATGGTCACGAAGATGTAACTGTTCATTCAGATCATCAGCCACTCACCTCCATCATTGTAAAAGCCATTGGTAAAATTACCAATAATCGCCTCCGCCGCCTTAGGCTGAAACTATTGCCCTATTCATTCACACTCAAGTATTTAGCAGGCAAATACATGCATATAGCGGATTTGTTATCCCGAAATTGTAAAATTATTCCTTCATCTGTAGATGAAAGTATGTATGATATAGTACATGTTATAGGGACAACCTCCGATGTTCAACCATCCTTACTTGCAAAGTACAAGAAAAATACAGTTGTGGACTCTGTTTTGAGCAAAGTATTTAATTATTACATTAAAGGTTGGCCTAAGTCATTGTCATCAGATTGCTCAGAGCTGAATCATTATTTTTCCCTCAGAAAAGACATCACAGTCCATGATGGGCTTCTTTACTATGATGAACGTCTATTAGTTCCATTTAAACTGAGGCGCTTCACCCTTGAGATGCTTCATGCAACTCACCTCAGTTTTGAAAAAGTCAAGGCTCAAGCATCTCGCAGCTTCTATTGGCCAGGAATCAACTCTGATTTGAAAAATTTTATACTTGCGTGCCCAACATGCAATCGATTTCAACGGTCTAAAATAAAGGACCCGCTGCAACCTCATGACATCCCTGATCTACCCTTTGCTAAAGTTGCTGCTGATTTTGCGGATTATAATGGTGACAGCTATCTAGTTATTGTGGACTACCATTCGCGGTGGATTGAGGCTGAGAAGGTCCCGAGTAAGTCTGCTTCCACTGCTATAAGTAAGCTCAAACCAATCTTTGCACGTTTTGGGATTCCCAAACAATTCATGTCTGACAACCAACCTTTTGACTCATATGAATTCAAAGTATTTGCTCAATCATGGAATATTGAATTAGTTACCTCCAGTCCTCACTATCCCCACAGCAATGGTTTGGCTGAGAAAGCGGTTGGAAGAGTCAAAATGATGTTAAAAAAGGCGCAATATGACCGTGGAGACTTTCCACTTTTTCTTCTGGATTATAGAAATAGCCCAGTGGCAAGGCTCCCATACTCACCTTCTTCAAAGTCGCACCCTCAATTCTAGACTGCCTGTACAGGATTGCCGCTTGAAGCCAGAAATAATTATTGATGATGCAGTGACTGCAAAAGTAGGGCAATCGTTACATTATGACAAAACTGCTCGATCCCATGAGCAAGTTTTTATCCCTGAGCAGTATGTCTTTATTTGGAACAACAAACTGCGGTTTTGGGAAGAGGGCAGTGTGGTTAAGATATTGAAAAACAGATAATATCTGGTGTGTATAAAAGGAAAACTTTATAGACAAAATTCACTTCATATTAGGCCTAGGCACTCTGGTAATGACATTTCCTGTGAAGATTATGATAGGGTGAGGAGTTTTGGTGATGATATGGGTGAACTTGAAGGATTAAAGGTAACACCAACATCCTCTCCTAATAACAAGCCAGAAGGTATAATAGCCTCAACTTCTCATTTTCCTAATTCAGAAATGAATACTGTGCCTCTTGGAACTAGTCTGTCTAATATTGTTACTAGGTCTGGTAGAATTATCCACCCACCAAAACGCCTTGACTTATGATTCCGTATTTGGAGGATAAAAAAAAGGCATATTTAATAAGTTGTATAGTAGCACCTAACTCAGAAAAGTGTTTATATTTGTTTATTTTTGTTTATCAGTTGGCCTCACTGTGTATGATACTTTTAGTGTTTGTTCTAACATGGATTTATTTTATAACCTTCATTGTATAATTGATTCTGTCTTGAGATTGTTGACCATGGCTCAAAGTTAATTTTGTATGTGATATTAAAACAATTCCCAAAAAACCACAAAGCTTTGTGAACAATTCAGAGATAGAATAAAACATTATGGATGTTTTGAAATGATTACAGACTTATTTTCTTCATCCTCCTCTTTAAAACACTACTTAAACCATGATACTCTTTTTAAACTTAAAATTTTTGTCTAGTCAAGTTTATTTGGTGGGGTAGTATATAAAAAGTTTGGGTTTTTGACTTTTTTTTCTTGCAAACATGCTGCTAACTTTACAACTACTAGTACATAAACTCATTGATGTCATTAATTGCAAGGCTGGGTTTCCCCTGCATTTCCAATGTATGGGTACATGATTTGTTGAGTCAGTATTTAGCCCAATCCAGTCATACACATTAGTATTTGATGGTTGTACATGTTGTTAACTACTACTTTTTAAATTTTACTACCAAATTAATGACACTATAAATAAATTATGCCAAAACAAAAGTTAAATATAACAAAAAATCAAAATAGCAAATTCTCAGTTTTTAAAAGTGTTCGAATTAAGAATAAATTATTATTTTAGTGTTTGAGTTATTTTGTTAGATGTCTTCTTTTCTTATGAGCAGTGGCTTTATCCCAATCTCGACCCGCTTTAATGGTTGAATGGTCAATAAAACAATTGTATACTTCACTTTTTGATTTGATACAATACATTTTAGCTACCTTACTGTATTAATTTATAAAAGTTAGAAAATATTTCTCAACGTTTAAACCTGTAGTACTGTGTGGTCCATTTAAATCAGTATGTACAATCTGTAATCTTTCTTTTGCTCTAATTCTCTCATTTTTAAATGGCAAATTATGCATTTTATTTTGCAAACATATTCCACATTTCAAATAATCAAACTTTAGTTCCTTTGGCAAACCTTCAAGCATTCGTTTATCACACATTGTTTTTAGATAATTAAAATTTACCTTACCAAATGTTCTATGATATCTTTCCTGTCATATTTAATTTGATTGTTACATTTGATTCAGTTTTTACAATTTCACTAGTCATATGACACAAAAAAAAATATTCTTACACACTAAGGCAATTAAATCTCCATTTGAATGTATATTTTTGAAATGTTTCCTACTGATATAATATTATTTTATTTTTATTTGTAATTTGCCATAACTGATTAAATTTCTATCCATTTCTTTCACATAAAATACATTTAACATTTTATTTTCTACCATTTGACCATAAACATTGAATTTGTGTACAACATTACCTATTTTAGTTGCCTTTAAAACACGACCATCTCAGACTTTAACATTTACCGGTACTTTGAGTTCATAAAATTCATAAAAAAAATATGCATCATTATTTATGACGTAAGCAGAGCAACCACTATCAAGTAACCATTCTACTTTACTGATGCAACTATTAACTTATACATACGATTTTTCCAATCCGAGTCTTAACTCGATTTCCGTATTAAGACTGCTTCTATTACTGTCTTTATTTTGCTGTCCTTGTTGATTTTGCCTTTGTTGCCAATCGCCAGCTCGACAATGTTGACTTGAGCCTCGACCGGCTCCTCTTCTACCCCCGCCGCCACAATGTTGCCAATATTGTTGTTCATGGCGTCCACCTCTTTGCTGCTGAGAGCCGCCTCTGGCCTTCCACAAATTTTCACTTGGTCTCAAGTTCATACACTGAGCCTTGAAATGCTCATACTTGCCACACTTAAAACATGCTTTGTCTTTTTTTTCTTACAGCCTTAAATGCACTTGAACTGTTTTTGCTTCCTTCCTCTCTTTCTTTTAATTCAACCATTTTTATTTTACTTTTACATAATTCGAAATACCACTGGTAATCACATTGATTGCCTTCAAGTCCTTTTCACTCCACTCATCCTCTTTATGTCATACCTTTTTCTCTCTTCACTGCCTCTCCACATTTATTTAACTTTAAAATCATTGTGATTCTCTTTTTCCAACACTTCTAGTCCTTGCCGTCAAAACCCGGAATTTTCATTTCATCTGTCATCTTGGGGCTTTCGTTTTAACCATGCCCTGCAACCATGTTGAATTATAATAAGAAAAGGTTTATGTTCAGAGGTTGTAGACCAATCGAGAATAGCTAATTAGAGGTTTGATATGTTTGTTAATAATCAGAAATAAACATTAATACAAATTATGAACAAGAAAACTATATCCGTACAAGAGACAACAAGTGTGTATGTGCGCGGCAATAATCATATTACTACTGCTTCTCCTCAGTCCCATGCACACATAACAGTAGCGCTTCCATTGCACACACACCTGTGCACCACAGGTGTCACTACATTTATATTAGCTGTAATATAAATTTACCTACACCTCAACATAATTGTCCCCATTTTAACTTTCCTTGAATCCTCCCCAGTCTTAACCTTCCTTTAGTATTACCCAGTTTTAAATTTCCTTTAATCTTCCTCGGTTTAAACTTTCCTTTGATCTTCCCCAGTTTTAACTTTCTTTTAATCTGTCCCAGTTTTAACTTTCCTTTGATCTTTCCCAGTTTTAACTTTCATTTGAACTTGCCCAGTTTAACTTTCCTTTGATCTTGGCCAGTTTTAACTTTCCTTTGATCTTGCCCAGTTTTAACTTTCCTTTTACCTTCCACAGTTTTAACTTTTCTTTGATCTTCCACAGTTTTAACTTTCTTTTATCTCCCCTAGTTTTAATTTTCCTTTGATCTTTCCCAGTTTTAACTTTCCTTTGATCTTCCCCAGTTTTAGATTCCTTTGAATCTGTCCCAGTTTTAACTTTCCTTTGATCTTCCCCAGTTTTAGCTTCCTTTGAATCTGTCCCGGTTTTAACCTTCATTTAATCTTGCCCAGTTTAACTTTTATTTGATCTTGCCCAGTTTAACTTTCCTTTGATCTTGCCCAGTTTTAACTTTCTTTTAATCTGTCCCAGTTTTAACTTTCCTTTGATCTTCCCCAGTTTTAACTTTTTTTATCTCGCCTATTTTTAACTTTCCTTTGATCTTCCTCAGTTTTAACTTTCCTTTGATCTTCCCCAGTTTTAACTTTCCTTTGATCTTCACCCGCTTAACTTTCTTTTATTTTCCTAAGTTTCAACTTCCCTTTAATCTTCCCCAGTTTTAGCTTCCTTTGAATCTCTCTCTCTCTCTTGGTTCAACCTCGAAATACTGATCATAAGCTTACTGAATGTGCCATAGTCAAATGATGATCAGGATCAGCCCAGCCTTAAAATATTTCAGTGATATCAAGGATTGATTGTCAAGTGAAGAAAATATAAAATGATAACATTTTGTGATAGCCTAAAAATTGTGTTTTCAAGTTATTTGATAAAATTGAAAACTCTAAATAAAAAAATATAAGTATCACAAAGCTATACTAAATAATCCATTAAGAAAAATAATACAAATTCTTGAGTAGTTCTTGACTAAAAGTTTAAATATTAAAGATACATGCAACTTAATAATTTATTAACACCTCATAAAAAGTGCTCTATACAACAGAAAAGCAACAATATACATCCAAGGAGACATTTACTGGGATTGTCTTACAACCTATAGAGCTGGGAGTAATTAGAAGTCTGAAATGTAATTTTTGAAATTGATATGATTGAAAATATCGAAGGGAAGAAATAGTACCAAACATTAACATCAATAAATGTCATTCGGTGTGTTGACAAAGATTTGAGGTGTGTCATGCAGGAATTACAACACTGGGACTGGGTGTCTTCAACATCAGGAATTATACAACCTTCAACCATTTATATTATGATAGATTAGACAGATTCAAACTATTTGACAATATTGGAACAATTTTCTTTAAACAATATATTTAAGTAATGAATGTACTTAAATGTGATGGGATGCTTGAAAACGGACCTTATCTTCCCTGAGACCAAAACTGAGTTAATAATTGATTTTTGTAAAGGATATATTATTAATCCAATGGCGATTTTAGATTTTCTTTATCTAACAAAATACTAAACATATAATAACCCTGTTTTGAGAAAACTGCAATTAAATTTGTAAGTATTGAACAAACTCACGACAAAATATCAATCACCTATTTCAGATGTAATCTAACATGTAAAATATGAAATATAAACTATGTTTAGTTGCTCAGAAATATGCTAGGAAGATTTCTAAAAACACGATATTTTGACCCAACAAAATTAAATTGGCTCTCCTGAGCATTTTGTTTGTGGAAGATAAGGTCCATTTCCCTGGATCCCATCACAAATATGATCCAATTAAAATATTGTATTGAGAATAAATATTGAAGAATTAACTCAACATTCATCCTGAATATAATACCCCAATTAACGTACATTATATTTCATTTATAATAACCCCCACAACATAGATTAACCTAGATTTTGTTTAGAGGCACATTTTAAGTTATAGTGTTTGATTCACCATAGTATCAATGGTTGATGGTCTTTGTCATTGGTTTTTTTATATAGTATGAAAAAGGTGCCTAGTTCTTATACAAAAAAACATCTTTAGATGAGTTTTGACTGTAAGACTAAAATTAACTAAATCATTAAGGAGAAAGGAATCAAATGCAAAGATAAGACGATTACATTAATACAAAAAAAAGACTGGTTGTTACAGTTAATAAATGTAATCTAAATTTAACAATGGATTTATATTTTTTATTTAGTTTAGATTTTTCCATAAAAAAACTATTGTTAATTTACCTCAAATTCAACCTAGATATTTGAATAAAATCCATCTAATGAGCTATTTTTAATCAATTTAAACCTTTTAATAGGAAAGTACAGTAAAGAAGTACAGGAACAGCTACAGGAATGGAATGAGGAAGTGAAAGATTGTGGAATGTAATTTAGCATGGCAAAGTGACAAGTGATGGTAGTGACAAGGTTGAGGATAAGGCCCGGTAAAGCTATAAAGTTAGATGGTTGAACTGAGAAAGGCACAAAGTGTAAAATATCTTGGAAGCGTGATTGAGGTTAAGGGTGGGAGTATATAGGATCTAGTAATAACTTTCTTTAGGTGTGTAAGAGGCCTGCTATGGAGAAGTACCCTTGAAGTGTAAGCAAGTGTTGTATAGGGCATAATTTGTACCCATTGTTAAATGTGCAGCAGAAATATGGACAGTGAATGTAAGAGAGACTACTAGAGGGGAAGCCAATGAATTAAAGTTTGTGAGGAGCGTGTTAACTGTCATGAAAATAAACAAGATAGTGAATGAGATTATCCGAGAAAGAGTGGGGGTACAATGAGTACATGAGATAGTAGAGGAAGCAAGACTGAGATGGTATGATCCTGTAATGAAGATGGAAAAGAAGAGGATGCCAAAGAGAATTGTTAGATGAAGTTTGTGGGAAAAAAGATCACAAGACAGTCCAAGAGACAGATGGGAAGAGCAGATAAAAGAAAATGTGCAAGTGAGATGTGAATAATGAAAGCTATTTAAGGAGGTAGAATTAGAATGGTGAACGAATCGAGGAAGATGGAGGTGTTTTACTAAACACACCCTGCCACAGGCTGGGAACAATTGATGTTCATGATGACTAAAGTAATAAAAATTGTGTATGTTATCCTTCATTATCTGTGTATCCATATTTTCTAAATGTTAAATCATAGCTAATCATAAACACAATAAAGACTTTTCATGAAGCTTTGCTACAAAAGGTTACCAAGTGGAAACTTAGAAGTGGAAAGTGAAATTATTTTAGGATAACTGATACAATCACACCCACAACAATTCATTGATAAGTGCCAAAGCAAATAAGTAATTTATGTTATTACCTTGTTGGAGTTGAAGACCTAACCTCAATTCAAGCTTTACATCTGATGAGGAGCACAATCACAATTATGATAAATTAAGAGTTAGAATGGTAATAAAAGAAGTATTTGACATTATTCAGACGTATTTGATTCTGGTTCAAATCTCGTCCTTCAAACTGGTTGCTAAATTAAAGTTGAAAATTTGTTGTCTACAACATATCTTAAAGTTCACACATGCAACATCTAAGCTCAGTTGGTAGCATGTCTATCTACTGAGTTAAGGGTTTCGGGTCCGATTCCCAGCATGGCAGAAAAGACTATCACTGGTTAAATTTGGGTTTTCCTTTCTCAGTGAGGAACTAACGGTCGGCGGCAAGTTAGTTTATAAGACATGTGCTGATATATTCAGTCGGTTCAAAACGATCACATTAAATACCTCACATAAATGGGAAAAAAAATCAAGTCTACCCTATTCTTGCCAGTAACTCCTATTGTTGAGTATCTGTAGTAGCTGGAAGAATTTTTTAAAAGGGCATCTGTATGTTATATGATGTATGCATTTAGTGAACCATTACTTAAACAGAGATGCAAGAAGATTGATCAGAAAACTGTAGGTCCCATTGTCAGATAATATTTGCCACAGAGCTTCTCCTGTCTGCTTTCAAGAGTGCCTGAGCAAGTAATGAAATATGAACTGAAGGAAAACTAAGCTATGCAACGGGCAGTGACTTACACTTTGACTGACTCGGTACTTTGTTTAATTTAGCAGTCATCTTTATGAATAAACTCAACAACAAATGTTTCTACATTTCAAAAAGTTTGCCAGCAAAAAGTGTGATTGAGCCTAGTGATAATGAAATGATAATCACCCTATACTTTAACAATTAGAACATTAAAACGCTCCTTAAGTTCATTTATATCTTAATTCAATTGTGAAAATTGAAAAATGACACCTGGACACATGAATTGAACCCAGGACCTTTGTCTTAGTACACCAATGCTCTAAACACTGAGCTATCTAGGAATTGTCCTGTGTCCATGGTCATTCTTCACTCATATTTTAAGCCAGAATCTATGATGGACATGCGGAAATCATTGGCTACAAATGTGTGATTTTGTTAAGATCAGGAGCTATCAGATAACACAATCACCTTTGACTTGGTAGTTGGCTTAATGTTGCCACATGTACAATTGCCTGATAGCTCATGAGCTTAATAAAATCACACCGTTATAGCCAATGATTTCCGCACGTCCATCATAGACTCTGCCTTAAAATATGAGTGAAGAATGACCCTGGGCACAGGACGATTCCTGGATAGCTCAGTGGTTAGAGCATTGGTGTACTAAGACAAAGGTCCCGGGTTCAATTCTCATGTCCAGGTGTCATTTTTAAATATTCAGAATATGATATCTAGATGGAGAAATCCTTAGGCTATTAGATTTTTAATTCAATTGGTCTATTGTAAACTCAGCGCAGAAAATAGGAATCAAATCAAGTATGATCCTCATAATATCTGGTCCTATCTATAAATCAATCAATTAAAATGGAAATGTGGTTCATCAACTATCCTAAGTAGCTCCTTAACATAAATTTATAATTACATAATGCATTTTCAATTGGTTTGAAACAGCCATTTTAATCACAGAACGTATGGATAGTTGCTTTAGACCTAGAAGCACTCCAACAATAGCAGCTTGCTCCAAATGAATTAAATCAACATTCTATGATCTGTGAAATATTTTTGATAATCTACCGTATTTCTATGATTCTAAGACGCCATAGATTGTAAAACGCATCTTAATTTTTCAGTACCGCCAACAGAAAAAATCTTTGATTCCAAGAAAATAAATAAAAGCTAAAATACTCTGTGTATCAGAAATATTTTTATTACAGAATTCAATTTACCAACAACAAGAGTACCTTATTTTTCAGTAGGTATGTTATTCATCACTCCCTTCTGAATCAATATCACTAATTCTTTTGAGAAATCTTTATCTTCACTATCTTATAGTAGAGCGTTGGTCAAAAAATAACTAGAACGCCATCGATTCTAAGACACACCTAGTTTTTAGAGAGGTTCAAATGGGGAATAAATATGATATAAACATCAAATTCTCAAGGATTAAAAAATTAAATTTAATGGAGGGTAGAAAGCTTACTCTACTTAGTTCCCCTGTGGTGAAGCTATAAGCCATTAGTCAAAAGTATTACTGCTACCTTTTGGGATATATGGAATGCACATACCATAAAAAATTATATTGTCTGCATAGAAATTTAGTAACTCTCCATATTAAACATTTAATTTTTACCTCTACTAGAAAAGAATTTTCCCAATGATCAATGGTTTATACATGGACAGCATCACAATTTTATCCACCCATAATCTTTGCTTGGATTTGATAGAAGAGTTGATAGAATAGAACAAAAATGAAAAATGCTAAATCCATTATATAGTGGATGAATCTGTATAGCGATAGAGCCGATGACAATATATGATTAAAAAATAAAGAACACCCAAAATGCATGCTCCTGGTTTAGGGCATTTGGATTGCAGCATATGTAAATGTAACAGAAGTTATGCCAAAGATGAAAACACCCTAAGGTTTCCTTAAATACACAAGTCTATGCTAAGTTTCAGCTTGTTATATTGTTTAATTTTAGAATTACCTGGGGCAGAGGTCACACAGTCTAAGGTATAAGGATCACAATATGTAGAACACCACATGTGTGCTCATTCTCAAATTTCCTTATGAATATAAGCCAAGTTTTCAATTTTTATGTTGCTTTTCATACCCCTGGCCATGTGACTTAAGGTGCCAAATTAATAATATTAGCCTGAAACAAAATATGACCGAGATGCACAACTTAAAGTTTCCTTAAGTGGGCGCAATGGGGTATAAAATACCCCAATTTAATATTTGTTAGTATGGTAATGATATCAAGTAGCTGAGAAATTCGTTACTTTTTTTGTTCCTTCAGTGTAAAGCTTGGATTGGATTTGTATTAGCACCAATTAACAAAATAATAGCCTAAAATGTAATATTTTTGTAATCATCTTTGAGTTTAGAAAACATTCCAGAATATAAGTTTTGGTACTTATCATTTACTTACAAATCAATTAATATTAATAATCAGTTAGTTTTATTTTATTGAATGTGTTTAAATTGACTCAAATTAAAATAAAACACCCCCCCCAAATGCCAATCCCGCAAGTATATATAGTTCAGTGAAATTGACTGGGTATACAGAGTATATAAGCTGTTGCCAAATTTAAAATTATATTTTTATTTGTTTTCTTAATACCTGAATTAGTGGTCAAACAGTATAGGGATCAGTCTCAGGGGAAAAAACCCAACTGAGGTGTACACCATCAAATTTAATTAAATACATATTCCAATTTTCATCTTCTTCAGTTTCTTAAGTTTATAGAGCTACCCACAACAGTGGTCAATTAATCTAAGGAGTAAATATGAATACATTAAAACCTTGGACTGCGAGTAGCTTGGTCTGCAAGTGTTATGCAAGATGAGCAAAAAAATTTCAATACATTTTAACTTGATAAACGAGTGATGTCTTGCAATACGAGTAGTATTATGGTTACGCTTTGTCTGCCAAGCGTCATGTGATCACAACTGAGCAGATGTTTCTGTTATCTCTATCTCTTTCATTCGCTTTCTCACTGTGGAAATGTTGGTCATCGACTCCCATGCTTGGTCTCAGTCAATGTACCTCCCTCGTAAGGTATAGTCAACATCCGTGCAAGCTTATATGGCACTGTTTATTATAGTATTGTAACCATGTGTGTGTGCTTAGTAAAGCATTTTATATTTTGTGTCCAAGTGTAGTGACTGTTCTTTAGTAACTGTATCGCAACAATGGCCCCCATGAAAAAAAAAAGGTTGAAAAGGTAGGTCGTGGGAAGGAGATGATTACGGTGGAAGTTAAGAAGGAAACCATCGAGAAGCATGAATGAGGTATGCGAGTATCCGACATCACACGATTTTATAGCAAGTCTATGTCGACGATTGGTAAAGTATTAAAGAAGAAAGAAGAAATAAACAAGCTAGATGCAGCAAAAGGAGTCATGAGAGTATCAAAGCAACAGCCACATGTTCTCGAAGATGTAGAAAAGTTGTTTCTCGTGTGATTAAACAAGAAGCAACTAAAAGGTGATACTGTGGCCGAGAACTTTATCTATGAGAAGGCAAATACTTTGTACGCCGACCTCGTAAGCAAACTGCCAGGTACGTCGATAGAAAATGAAGAAGACTTCAAGGCAAGCAGGGGATGGTTTGATAACTTTAAGAGAAGAAGTGGTATTCATTGTGTTTTTAGGCATGAAGAGGCTGCGAGTGCGGACACTAAGGCAGCCGAGGCGTTTGTTGCCGAGTTCCAGAAGCTCGTGGTTTCCGAGTGTTATCTGCCACTGCCAGTTTTTAACTGCGATGAGAAGTTCCTTCTGCCTAACACCACTCCACTACTCCAGCCCATGGATCAGCAGGTCATTTCAAACTTTAAAAAAGTTTTACACCAAAGCACTATTTCAGTGATGCTTCAAGGTGACCGAAGGAACAAACCTTACCCTCCGAGAGTTTTGGAAAAGCCATTTTCCCATATTCAGTGATGCTTCAAGGTGACCGAAGGAACAAACCTTACCCTCCGAGAGTTTTGGAAAAGCCATTTTCACATTGTAAACTGTCTCAAGATCATCGATAAAGCCTGGGATGGAGTCACCAAGATAACCTTCAATTCTGCTTGGAGAAAACTGAGTGTGTTGAGGTTTTTGATCATGAACAGGAGACACCAGTTGTCAATGAAATCGTGTCCTTGGGGGAGACCATGGGACTGGAGGTGAATGAGGACGACATTCAAGAGCTTGTGGAGGAACATGTCCAGGAGATGACCACCAATGAACTGATGGATCTGCATCGCGAGCAACTGCAAGAAGTTATGGAGATCTCATCTGAGGAGGAGGAGAAAAAGATGGAGGAATCCCTCACTTCAAATGAAATTAGGAAGATGTGTAAAACTTGTGAGATAGTCCAAAATTTTGTAGAAAAACACCACCCGAATAAGGCTATAACAGTCCGAGCGATGAATTTGTTTGGAGACAATTCAATGTCACATGTCCACGAAATTATAAAAAGGAGGCAAAAGCAAGTGTCATTGGATAAGTTCCTTGTTAAAGTCACACAAAGAGAAAAAGATTCCAGTGAGCCAACATATAGCAGTGATTCCGTTAGAGACAGTGAAAGTCGTCCTAAACAATAACCTACCTACTCCTCCCCTCTCTCGTCTACCTCAAACCAGCCACGATTAAATTTAATTAATAAATTTGATTAGAGTACAGTTACATTTAAATGAGAAAAATAAAAAAAGTTAAAAAAAAAATATTTTCTATTAATCATTTCTAGATTAAATATTTTTGCGTTGTGGAACAAATCACCTGAGTTTCCATTATTTCTTATGGGGGGAATTCTCTTTGATATACAAGTGCTTTGTATTATGAACACGTTTACAAAACGAATTATGTTCTCAATACAAGATTTTACTGTATATGAAAAATTTAATAAAATATGATTGAAGCGGAGAGCTTGAATTTGCCTTAGTATGAATAAGTAAACCCAAAGTGAAGTTTCATTATTTTATAAGTATTAATTATAAAGTTACTCAAATATGCGGTCATGCCAACTGAGGTGTCTGGATAAAAATTGATGTAGTAAAAGTAATTATGATTGCATTGTTGATTTGATAAAAAAAAAGTAAGCCCAAGGTTCAAATAATTAATTTTTCCTTTATTCTTCTTTATTCTTATACAAAGTTCCAGCTACCTTGATTTCAGAGTTAACTACACTGCTGGTCATGTGATTTAAGGTGTTGTGTTCACAAATTGTAAAAGTTAAAAAGGGTGGCCTAAGCTATACACCCTATGATGTCTTTTAGTGGATAAGCCAATGTAAAGATTTTGCATGTATCTTTGTTTATTTAGCCTTTGAACCACCCAAATTGGTGACTCAGAGGTATAAAATGTTAAGCTCTACAAGTAAAAAAAATAATAAAAAGCAGAGGGTGGACATCAATGATTGTTAAAAATTTATATTTTGACATTAAATATAAATATTTAAACTGTAGGTGTAGAGAGAAGAGTAAAATGGTGTGCATTAGATAAATATGAGATAACCCTTGTAGCTTAGATCCTATCCCTAAACAAAAACTATGGGTATACAATACACTACGTTTGAATGAAATGGTTAATAGGTCAGTTGTGGGTACACACAAATGGCTTGGTTTCAATTGAATAAAAGTAGGCATAATTGAAATGTTCAAAAGAAATTATGCACCTATAAAGAATGATGCAACACGTACCCACGCAAAGAAACACAAAGTTGGAAATGAAACAATACTATACTAGTTCAAACAACTGAGGTCCTACAACAAACAACACTTTACAGGTTAACTGAAATTGTATACAAATTGTTTGTTGTTTATTTTATTAGAACCACATCTTACTACCCATTCGGGCCATAAGCATGTGGACAAATTAATATAAAATGATGGTGAATGAAAGATTTTTAGGACCGATATGGCAGGGTCATTACAATTTTTAAATAGCTTCTGTTGTCATGTTAACCCATTTATGGTTTAATTAAACTTAAGACTTAAAATGGAATGTTCTGTAAAAAACTAAAACAAAATATATAAAAATTGTGATTTAATAAATTATACAGTTTCAAAATTGGTAGATATATTAATTGATATTAAAATTCATAAAGATTGATTGACCATTGAATTCATTCGAAATAACAACATAAAAGAACTAAAAACTGATCCAACCAACAAATACCAAAAAAATCTTAAAACACATTAAGAAATCCCCTTTAATAATACAACAAAAAGATTCTTTCGTTTTTTTTAACATGAACCTCCAAGCCCCCACCTCACGTCATTACCTAAAATTCACAAATCGAATATTCCAATCATACCTCTAGTAAACTATCAAAATGCACCAGCATATAATCTTGCCAAAATACTATCTGAAAACTTAAAATTTCATAAAACATTCAATAGTGAAAACTCTATTCAACTAACTAGAAAGCTTAACTCAATTTTTATTAACAAAAACACCAAATTTATGTCATTAGACATTTCCAACCTCTACATTAATGTGCCAGTATTATAAACTATCAACATTATTAAAGAATCCCAACATCTCTGGACTTCACTAAAGAGTACATTAATCAAATTTCAAATTTAGTTTAAATTGTCACTGACCAAAACTATTTACAATTCAACAACAAATTTTATTCCGCAAATGATGGACTTGCAATGGGCTCCCCTATATCATGTCTTATATCAGAAATATTTTTACAAAAATATGACCCTATCATCTTCAATAACCTAATCATCTATGACAATGACCCCAATCTATCTGATGTATCCACACTAATCAACAACATTCATCCTACCTAATCTTTCTTTCATTCTTTAGAATGAAAATAATGGCAGTATAAACTACGTATACCTCAACATTTCAAAACATTTGAACAAATTAACATATAAAATATATAGGAAACACACCCACACTGATTCGTCCTTAATTATTCGAATCATCCCACTTCTCATAAGCCATCTGCCTTCAATAGCCTATTTCATCGCTTACGAAATATCCCACCCAGTGAATAAAACTACAAGACTGAGCTTAATACAATCAAACTAATAGCTACTAATAATGGTTATTCTAATTCTACCATCTACAAAATCTTAAACAAACAGAAAAACAAACTAAGATCTAATAATTTCTCAACCACCCTCATTATTGATAACTAAAATAGATCTAATCAAAAGAAAAAATGAGATAAATTTACTTATATTAGTCCTGAAACTCATCGCATTACAAATATTATCAAAAAATATAATCCTAACATTGCTTTTTCCACCAATAATACAATAAAGAGGAATCTTAGTAAAAGTAATTTAAATAAAAATGACAATAAAATAAAAATTTAATTTATAAACTCACTTGTGAATGCAATAGTAGCTACATTTGACTGGCTGGCCGTAGTTTTAGGGTTCGTTATTAAGAGCACATTTCAGATTTCAAATACAAAAAGGACCAAATCTAAATTTGCTGACCATTTAAGAAACTCTAACCATCAACCCAAACCAATAGATTAATGTATGAAACCCCTTCACGTATCTCATAAAGGAGACGAGATTAAACACGGCTGAATTTTTTTTCACTAAAGTAGCTTTATTGCAAAATAGGTAAATCATTAGCGAACAATTACAACTATCAAATTAAATTATTGTGGACACATTAACGCATATGCTTAAAAACATTAAAATCCTGTAACCTCATTTATCGTGCTCTACCTTCCAGCCTAGATAATGACCCGTCAGAGCCGGGGTCGAGAAGATAAGTTCCTTATCCTTCCTTGTTTATATGTTTATATTCCTTTCCATAAATATATATATCCTTGCTTTCAGAGATCATTACACATTCACTGGTTTCAGTATTAGTTTCCTAACCTAACAATTTACACCGTGGTCATTATAACTTGACCTTGCATAGTTCATTTTTTCATTAGTCTTATATTTTTTACTTCAAATATTTTATCTTCAACCACACCCTGGTTAGTTAACATCTCGCAGTCATATCAACACCTAGTGTCACTAACAACGACATGGTAAGTTAGTTTGTTTATAAATTGTCGTTTACAATTCATTAATATAATGGCAACTATCAAGTATTTTGTATTACCTAAGTTTCAAATTGCTTCATTTTCTTTAATTTCGTTTTGCAGTGTCCATGATTATGGTATATTAAATTCTGAAACATGTTGGAAGAATATAATTCAGCATCTTTCGATTGCTGATGTCACAAGGAGTAATGGGACTTGGAATAGGATAAGGCTTAGATTGTATACATTACTTTGAAATTTCATGATTTCTTAACCAAATATATTTGACTTAAAAACTTTGTTTATGTTCATTTTATATTATATTCTATCTTTGTAACGAGAACACATGATCACATTATTTGAATTTCAAATGGCAGATGTTGACCTATAAATTCTAATTCCATAATTTGTATTTAAAACATAATTGAACGTTAAACTTTGTTTTGTCCTTACTTTTTGGTATCCTTGTTTTGTAACATATTTTTAACATGTAATAACTGTAATTTCGACTTGTTGTCAACTTATGTTTTAGTTCTGTTGATGATGCTATATTAATCTATTTAAAATTTTCATATTTGACAATTTGTTGTTCATTAGAAGCAGATTATAATCAATCTTTTAGAATTTTAATGTCACTTAATATACCTACCAGTTTTTAAACTGTCTAATTCATTAAATCACAATTTTTTATATTGTGCTATAGTTTTTTCCAGAGAATTCTATTTATGTCTGAACTTTAATCATTACTACTCCTTACTTTAAACTACTTAATGTTTTCTAATTAAATTTCTGGTTTAGTTATTATAAATGTGAGGGGTCATATATAAATTAATTTCTTAAAATATGTTTCAATGCGTAGGCTTCTTTTGTATCTAATAAGTACTTTTATGGATACTTTGATTTACATTTCCAAGTAATATGTAGGTAATAATTATATTTTCTACTAATAATCTATTTGAAAGGTGAAAATTAATAGCCTCAATTGGCGAGCCAGATATGATGAAAATATATTCTATTGCACTCCCCAAACCTTTGCTTCAGCATAGTTCTTTTATCCAAGCCCTATTACTACTAGTGCATTCTTGCCAAGGTGTGTCAATAAAATGAGCTCAACTGCTCATATTAATCTTGCAACACATTTTCAGAATTTATATTTTCTGAAAGAACAGGATGAAATATACATGTTTATTTTAATGTGTTTGAACGTGATTAAAAAAAATTTGCAAAATAAGTTTGCCTGTGCAGTTGTTTGTTATTTATGTTAACATTCTAGAGGTCACAAATCACACAACCAATTAACACAAATATTTTTGTATTTTCTTTGTGTATTATCACAATAAATCACTAATGAACTCAACTACTGACATCCTGTTCATTTAATTGCCATAAAAACCTGCTTTGGTGGCAGCATGGTCTAAGACAGGTATGGTAAAACTATGGCCCACGGGCCAAATGTGTCCCGCTGTTGTATTCAATCTGGCCTGCGAAATAAATCTTTTGTGTGTGTTGCGTCTTTTTCCATGTTCAAAGCTCATTTGCAGTTATACTCTCACACCCCATCTTATAATATAAATCTTTTGAACAAACTTAAAAACATTTTAAGTCATTAAATTATTTATGATTGTTTGAAATTTACAATGTATTTAGACTTATTTGTATCAATCTATTATCCTACTTTACATCATTTGTGAAGACCAACAATGGCATAAGATGTAAAAGTGTCCCGATTGTTGTCTATTAGTGTATTTTGCCAAACATAAAAGTACATGTTTAGAGTATACAAAAAATTACCCACGTTGTTTTCTTCTTTGTATATTAGATACAAGACTATATGCTAACCAGAAGTCACATTTATGTATGGTTTTTGTTCTTAATTTGACAACAGCAAAATAGGGATCAGTGAAGATTTAAAAAAAAATTTAAAATGATTGTTTTCTAATTTATTATGTTTTTTTAAATATGTTAAAACAGATTTATTGGTCTCAAATTCACTGTTTTCTTAAATAAAATGCTGAACAGTGCATCAAAATGTTATGTTAAGGAAGTGTCAAGCTAAACTAAAGTAGGGAATATATTTCACAGTCAAATCATATAGATTAATTATTAGTGTATCAAAAAATAAACACCAACAAACTTTGCTATTTTTGTTTTTCACTGGATCATCTAATCAGGGTTTGATAAACACCCCAAGTTAATACAAAAACTGATAGTTCATAGTACACTATCTCAAGGAAAAGTTTCGATATATCTACCATGTTAGGAGTGTGAAGTAAAATACAAACTCATGCCTCTCTTAGTTAGTGATAAATGTTATATAAGAGACTTTGTTCAAACCATTGCTATGGTTAAAACTAGTCAAAGAACATAAACCGTGACAAAAACATAATAGTTATCAAGAGCAAAACAAATAAGTCAATAAAAAATACACAAGTCTTATTGATAATATGGTTTATGGGGGCAATAGGGCTAAGGGCTTTGTACGCCCCAAGGGCAGTGCTATACTAAATACATGATGACACCTAAACAAAAATGGAATGGGCCAGTTTTGCATATATGAAATTGGCCCATTTCATTCTGGTCTAGGTAGGTTGTCCTGTATTTAGTATAGCGCTGCAAAGCCTGATAATGAAACTGGCCTTAAGTGTGCCCATGGTTCTAGGCGAGAAATTAATTGACTCTAAAATGAAAGTTTGTATGATAAACCATAAAAAAAAATCTCTTCTAGAAGTTTAACAAAACTATTGAGTTAGAAAACTTCCTAAGTAAATCAGGATTGAATATATAAGGACATGGATAGCCCTACAAAAATATTTATGGATCTGTTTAGAGTGTTTAGTGACATGCTAACAGATAAACTTGAGTGTACCAATATTTTAACCTTTGATATAAAGTTAATGCATAATACACTAGAACCTTGTTAATCCAAACTAATTGGGGCCAAAGCTTGTTTGGGCTAGTGAAAATTCAGATTAAGCAGGAGAATACAGATATACAGGATTTTCACAGATTTTAAATTTCAGTTGAATGAGTAACCAAATTTTTATTTATTTAACTGACGTATGATACATAATAAGTACCGTAATTATTTTAAGTTACAGGAACACACATTTTATTTACAACAACATGTACAAAATACTACGCATTTATTATCAGATATAGCTCTTTCTTAAAATTATTTTTTAACATTGAGATTGTTAACCAATAAAATATATTTCAATTAACTTAATTTTTTCCTTGTTTACCGAAAAGTGTGTTTGGATTATCCAAAATTTCAGGCTACCAGGGTTTGACTGTTTTTCTATTGGGTCACTCTCCTATTAATTTGCCACTTCTCCTTTCCCAAAGAAATTAGACACTATCCCTAAGCACGCACAGGATCTGTTAGAAAAGGGTATTTTTCACCCATCCATTAATCCTTTTTACTAAAAATATTTTACATTTCAGCGTAGAATGGCAGTATTGTATATTATATGTTTACAGTTTAGCTTTCAGTTTGTAGCTGTTAAAGTGCTTAATGAATAAAGGCCACTCAAATGAATAAAAAATATCAATGTGCTACACTTTTATCAGGGCAAAACCTAATATGCACTGACTGTAAGAAGCTTCCATCAGCAGAAAATTCAGTGAAATGCATCTTTAAGAAGAGAAAAGAGAAGCAATGATGCACCAGGCTTAGAGCCCTGTAGCAGGCAGGGCATAACAATATAATACCAGCGTGAGAGATTAAAACTTTGTACTAACATGTGCTCTGGTCAACCTCGTGTCCGTACAGTGATATCAACTGTTTCACTAGTGTTGTAGTTTTTCATCCCATTTAATAAAGTTCCAAATATATCAAGTCCTAGTTCTCGTTACAATTGTGTGAGAAAACCAATAATCTATGGTGGACATAGTAATAGTCATAAAGAATGGCTGAAAAATGCTGAAATATATATATTTTACACACATTTGCAAAGTAATTAGAAAAAATTGTAGCAGTGGATTCAGAATTTGTATTCATTTAGCACAGCATCTTAATACCCGTTCAGGTTAAATGATTATTCTGAATTATTAGTCATGCCGGTCCAATCTGTGTTTGAGTATCTTCTGCTGAAGAAGTGAAACCCCCTCCCCCCATTTACTGCTTCTTTATTTTAAAATTTAAGGATCAGACCTTAATGGTTGTTTTGAGTGGTTCTTACACTTGTCAGACAAATTTCAACCATCTATCATACTTAAAAGTTATGTATTATCTGAATGGGTAGTAAGATGGGTTGCTAAAATAAAATTTAATATTATAAATTTGGGAATATTGAAAACCCCCATTTCACCCAGCAAGCTCATTTCTCCCTTTCTAAATAGTAAATATTTAATAAGTATTTTGTTATTGGAGTAATCTCTCTACATTCCTGGCAAGTTTTGATTGTCTGGCTCACTCTTTTTTAAAACCTAACTTGAACTTCTTGCTTTATTTTCTCCATTTAAAATCTTAAGTCTTTTATGGTTATTTAAAGTGCTCTTCATACCTTCTTGTCGAATTTCAGTTTTATACCCCAAAGAAAAGCAGTTGTTTTATTGGTTCTGGGAATGATAACCCGTCCCTCTCCCCCCCTTTTCCATTTAAACAAATCCTATTAAGAGATTTTGAATTTTCAGATAAATTAGGTAATCAAGAGTTGCACCGCTCCCCCATTTGTTAAAGTCGCAAATTTAAATTTAACATTTTCAACCCTTAATATATATTAGGAGTGGTATTTTTACCCACCTGTCAAATTTCAGTTTTCTTCCACACTGGGAAGTAGTTGTTTACTTTTAGTTTTTTAAATTTTGAGCCTCTTCAACCTCTTTTCTCCAATTCACACTTAGAAAATTTCAAAGTGAAATTTTTTTTGGGTTATCTGGAGTTGTCTACCTGTCTGCCAAATTTTAAGTTTCTACCTCATCTAATTTTTTTTTTTTTTTCCAAATTATAGGCCTCACATTTCCTGGAGCCCCATTTTGAAATTTTCCAANATATGGGACAGTTCCGCTCCCTTACTGCCAAGTAAAATTTCAAGTTTCCAGGCACAGGGGTTGGGGAAATCCGATGAGTGAATCAGCGAGTAGCATACTCTCTTAGAGAAGGAAATTTGAAAAACTCTCAAAAACCTCTAATCCAATTCTAGAAAGGAACCTTCATTTTAAATTTCAAGGTTTTGTCCACTGGTTGAAAAACAAACAGTAAATAGTAGTTTTTGAAAACTTTCAACCCTCTTTATTCATCCCTTATAGGTCAAATTTTGCAAAACCCTGTCTTACCTCTTGTCTAAGGCCTAAAAGGAACTTTTATGCAAAATTTCAAGCTTCCAGGCCCAGGGTTTGGGAAAATACGGTGTTGAGTGTGGGTGGGTTTTGCCTTTTATTATATAGAATGCATTATGTATAGTTAATTTTATTCTTGATTTATTATTTAGTTATAGCAATCAACTCTAAATAAGCTGGACATAATAGGGGGAAAAAAACAGGCGAGGAATATTCCAAAGAGCTTCTAGGGTATTCCAAATTTCAAAATAATTCTGGGTTCAAATAGATTCTAGGGGATCTAATTTATAAAAAAAAATCTTGAAGGCACCTATTAAATAGTTTTTAGAGGCATCCGATTTTCGAAAATTAACCATAGGAGGACTACTCCAAATATCCTATAGAGTATACAAATTTCAAAATATTTCATGGGGAGCACTATTCTAAATATTTGATAAACGAGTATAATTTTCAAAAATTCTCTAAACAAAGACCTCTTCAAATATTTTCTAACCTTAACTGGGGAGAGGAGGGTAGAAGAAATTTCAGGAAATACTTTTTCGGTTCTGGCCCCTCCTTTCCCCTTTCTCACAAATAAACTATTAGACTATGTTTAGTAGACAATGTTCTACTCCTCAATGCTGATATAAGGAGTGGTTTAAGAAATAATTGCAAAATACTGTTTTGGGCGCAATTTTTTTAAGATAGCGGGTGTAAATCAACTTTTACAGAGTGACACTATATCCAATTTTATTGACCAAAAAAACTATACCTTTAAGTCAAATTTCATGTTAGTATCAAAAATTAAATTAGTGTTATGCTTAGCATCTCCACTAATAACCCAGGTTACGTTAGATTTGGTAATTATTTTAATACAATCCCAAAAATATGTTAGGTTATGTTGATGCTCTGTTTGGTCTTTGGCACCCTCTTAAGCTGACACTCCGGGAAGCCGTCCCTGCACACATGTATAAAATGTATCCCCTATATATAACAGCAAACACAAAGTCAAATATGAAAACAATCAACATGTCTCCAGCCGGTAAGATGTGGCAACTACACGCTTTTAGGATGGCTCTTATTTACTCTAATGAAAAAAAACAACTGTCAAGCTTTTTTTTCACGCCACCTCCCATATCGGTTCCAATTATTAAAAAAACAATCTGTGAAAATTTTCAGCTCAATTTGATAAAGGGAAAGGGTGCCCCTTGGCCCTTAAAAATTCAAATAATCATTTAAGTGCAAAATAAAATAAATTTTATTGTATTATCTCCCAAGTTATTGATTACATTAATATATATGTCAAACAAAAGTTATAGCTCTAAGCAAGCAGCATACATTATTATTTATTACTTTTTTCCCTACAACTAACAATATTAAAAAGAAATCCAAAAAAGTAACGCCACAAATCCCGCAAACGTACACAAAACACTAAAACTAGATTTAAAAAAAAACTAAGCACCTTGGGGTTGCTCACAATTCGCTTACATAACTGACAGCTTTAGCTTGTTCTTGAACTAGTATGCGTACAGTCTGTTTGCCACTGTGCAGTAAGCAGCCCCAACAGTTCAAGGTTAAAACTCAACAACTGTATGTGAGCAGATGCTATTTTTAAAGACCGCAGTTTTCTTTCTGAATGTGTACGATTGGAAGAGAATTTTAATTTCCCAATATCTTCCGTTCATTTACATGAAAAAATATTTTTACTTGGATATTATTAAAATTAAATAATTGGAAGAAAATTACCATCAAATAAACAAGTGTTAGGTGTACTATTTTTTAATCTTCGTTTGGTAAAGTTAACCTTATGTGAAAGTGCAAGATTGACTTAGCAGGAAGTGATAATTTTCTGGGGAAAAGCAAGAATTCCGACTAAGGCTGTGAAACACTGCCTCCATTCTTGGTACAAAACTTCTAATTTTAAAATGCAGTTACAAAAACACGCTGGAAGAACAATGAAATCTTATAAGAAAAAAGCGAGAGCTTTTCAATCAAAACTCGATGACCTTTTTGACATAGCAACCTGCAAACGCTTTGGAAATAATAATTATTGAAGAAGATAAGCAGTTTTTAATTAATAAAAGGTTAAAAGGATGACCAGGGTTCATGTATGGAATTGATTATGATGCACTTAATAGAGAAAGGCTAAAGAACAAGAGAGACCCTTGATGAGAAAAAAGCGTGGCAATCATGATATTGAAGAAATAAGTAAGTAATATGCAAGTTTTTCAAATTTGAATACAATATTTATTTAAATATTTTAAAAGTGTAATACTATATGGTACTATAATATGGACAGCATTGATTTAAATAATTTTTAATACGGTTTTTGTCAATTTTTGTATACTCTGATATGAATAAAAGTAAACCATGTTAACAAATTTCTTGGTTTCTTATTTCAGAAAAAACTGCTGAATTGATGTCATCAACTTCAGACAGCAGCTTAGAAGAATTGCTAAAAATCCAGTACTATTTGTCGGAAAATCCATCAATGATATTCCTGAAAAGAGCCCCTTGTTTCAGTATATATGGAACTTGCATCACAAGTGGCAAAAAGGAGAAGGGAACGCTGTGAGATAATGAATTTTGAAGTATGCTGCGGCCTTAAATAAATGTAAGGTCAGTGACAAAGATGCAGTTAGCATCATAATTGCTGTTGCAGAGG
>CABFOW010001765.1:0-11814 GCA_902141385.1 Timema californicum
GAAGGAGTAAGAGGAAGGAATGGGGAAAAGGGGAGATAAGAAATATAAACCTAGGCTGGTCTATGGCATTTCAATGTTAAATTTAGGAAGTAGGAACACATAATGGGGAACGCACAGATTAAGGCACCCGTTTAGCCTGGTTTGGTTTGCACTTAGAATGGAATTACTGAGTTTTTTTTACATAAATGGTTTCCCACTTCCCACAGATGCGGGTGCATATATTTCCTATAAATTACTTAAGGTAAGTTGAATAAAATGTTATTACGAAGTGCTTTTATGTAAACATGCCGTTAAACGGTAATAATTCATTGTTATTCAAACACTCAAACTTATGCTCAAGGGCTATCAGCACTATGGACTGGGCCTATGATGAATTTTGGATCAACAACTTTTGCAACAGAGCAAATAATTAGTAGATTCGACCCCAGTGGGATTCAAAACAAAGAACTCAATATGAGAGGAAGAAGCCTGCACATTTTTATTTTATAGTAGTGCGTCTTACTACCCTTTCGGTTTATACGCATATGTACTAAACTAAGCTAATGTTTTTTAGTGATTAGAAAGGTTATGTTTAGAAGAAGTGTACCCGCGTTTACGTGGATGGTATGGAGAGTGGAAAACCATTTTGGCAAATCTATCCTCAGTACACCAGATTGAGATTCGAACCTTGATCTCCCCGTTATCGGCAGTCTAGTTTCCTGCAATAACAGCGCCTTAGACCATGCAGCCACCGAAGCGGGTGCCAGTCATCAGTAATCTACCCTTATATTTAAGAGACACAATTGAAATCAGGACTTTACTTAGAGGAATGACCGTATAAAGTTTAAAATAAATCTATAAAAACTATTTCGGCTTTAACCCGTTTCGGTGGCCGCGTTGTCCAAGGCGTCATTCTCGCAGTAGACTCGACTGCTGATGACGGTGAGATTGAGGCTTTAATCACTGTCGGGTGTATTGAGGGTGGTTTTCTGAAATGGTTTTCCAATGTCCCTCCACGCTAATGCGGGTACACTTCCCATTAATATAACATTCCTAACCCCTAAAAACATTTATCGTAATCAGTACATAAGCGTATAACCCGAACGGGTAGTAATACGGGGGGCTAATAATAATAATAATAATAATAATAATAATAATAATAGTATTTCGGCTTTAGACCTCGATACAAATAAATACACAGGTAAACAGACTGTCATGATTGAACGACACATGTATTTAGTCCGGAAACACGTGAAATGATGATATCCATCTTAATATAGGCGTTGAAATATTTTCCCTATTATTATACTGTATCTGTATGATAAATTAGAAGTAGAATTTACTACAGACGGCCAGGATGCTCATCAGTGGCGGCTCTTAGCTAAAATTAGTGGGAGTGCTGCTCCAGAAAATGTTTAGCCTTTGTTTTAAAATTGTGTAAAAGGAAAAAAACATGTATAAAAAGAAAATTTATTCAGAGGACTTGATAAAATCTTAACAAAAAACAAAACAAACTTTTTTACTTTCTTTAATTTAAATTGTTACAGTTCAAGCTTGATCTATTCATTTAAAAATGAAATCCATTCTTCTTGTTTTAATTTGCGCGAAAAGTTCAATAATTTTCTCCTTGATCTCTGGATGACAATTGAGGAAATATTTCTCCATTGAAAGTACTGCAAGCGCGTTTAGTCTTTCTGTTAAATAAAATAACCGAAAAAAAATGAATCAAATAGAATAGCTGGAAGCAGAATAATAATAATCTAATTCTACACTCTTCTACATTTTATCACATTCAAGAATATGATACACGGTTTTTAAGCATAACACACGCTGAGTAAAAAAATAATTCCTTTCACCATCACGCCAGAGCCGGTACTGCGAGAGCAACAGTGCTCTCTCTACCTGGCAGTCCCGCCTTCCTCCCCACCCCCATCCTATGTGCGCATGAGCACAACAGTCAAACACCACCGCTGGAACTGTAAAGCGCACAATTCCATACAAAGATTTTTGTATCTTTTTCATAAACAAGGGAAGTACTGACATTAAGTTTAAGGAATATACATTGTTCTACAAAAATAAATAAAGAATTAGAGAATAAAAGACTCTTTATATTAAACGTTATCGATAATATCAAGTGTAAATAGGGGGTCCTACAGCTACGCAGTGCCTATACACGAGCCGCCACTGATGCTCATGCTATGTAGAGAAGAGTGGCGCGATATTATTTTCTAATTTAATAAGCGTCCATGGACAAAGTTACCAAGAGAAGAGGGTAGGTAACAGCTTAACTGAGCAAGCGTCAAGGAAGATCGGGAAGGGAGGTTAGAAAATAATACACAACTTCTTAGCTCGGTAACAATATTGGCTGATGCGGATAAAATGACGCAACACTTTAAAGCAGAGACTAATGGACTAGCAGTTCTATTTAACAGATTTAAACTATTTTATATATGTATGCTTTATAAAATATTGGTAGGTATTTAACTGTCCTACAACTGAGCTCAGTTGGAATCGTGTCTGCCTACTGATCCGCGGGTTCGATTCCCGGCATGGCCGTAAATTTATCATCGATGAAAATATGGGTTTATCCTTTCCCATTGATAAATAAACGACTGGGGACTGGATGCTGTGCCTGTCCTAGTCTTAAGTTATATTTTAAGACATATGAAGCTACGACAGGCCTAACTAGCCGGCAGTGGAAAATATATGGCTTTAATAAAAAAAAACTGACCTAGATGACATGCTGGAAACAGTAATGGATGTAAGTAGTTTTTAAATACAAGACTTAATACAATTTCTTGAGTCAGTTTCAGAAGTTACAGATTATTCGAAGCAAATAAACAACACAAAATGCGGCTATTACTTTAGGGAAAAGCTAGATGATAAAATCTCACTTAAAATACATTGATAATAGAATATCTTCACTAGATTTGTAAGACCATACAAATATATTCTAAAGTGAAGTAATTTAAGTAATTTAAATTATCTAGTTGTTCTACAATTACACAAAAGATTTGAAGTTTTTCGTGCTCAAATAGGATAAATTAAAATCTATGATCCAGTCTTATGTGGTGAACACCAAAAATTTATATGTTTAGTTAGCATTATAAATCTAATATTTATAACTTACTTTTACAGTTATTAATAACGGTAGGATCATTTTTAATCGCTCTCTAAAATTGAGTCGGGCTAAATAAAAAGTGGTGTTTGCTTGAATCTATTCAAATCAAAATAATGTTTGGTTCCTGTCCCATCTTATACCCTCTAGAAGATTAACATACTAAAAATGTACATTTGTACCTTTACGCCATTGGTCGACCTATTGGAAAATGGCGTATAGCTTAGATCTTTACGAAGGTTAACTCCAATTTATAGGAAAAACCTACTTTCTACTAAATAAATTTAGTGAATAAGAATTAATAATTCAAAATTCTCTAAAGTTTTTTTTGTGACTCATTGTATGAATTTTTTTTATTGATAGCTTTGATGTATGTAATTTTATTAGTTGTTAATTTTATTATTCTTAGTGGTTATTTTGTAGTTTATCACTCTTCTAATTCAAAAGTCCTATACCATTGAAAAATGTTTTTAAAACTAATTTGTGGAGCATAGCTTTACGTACAAGATATTTAAATCAATAGGAGATGGGGGTTAAGCTGAGGGAGGGGCAAGAGCAAATCCAAATCTCCACGAATTTTGGCGGAAGGTTACAGATTTGGTGTGATGCCAATGCGTCATGTTTTTGTGAACAAATTAGTGGTTTAGTGCTCATTAAAATTCACATTGAAATATATTAATTTTGTAAGGTCAGTAGCATTAACTTTTATGATGTAACTATTTATCACAATTATTATTATTATTATTATTATTATTATTATTATTGGCACCGCGTCTTACTACACTTTCGGGTTATACGCACTTACGCTAATGTGTAATGGTAGGGTGATTGTGAGATGAAATGGAGGACCTACAGTTTAACGTGGGATCCGAACCACGGTGGAGGCCTGGCATTCCCCACATTCACAAGATGTCTTGTCAGAGGTGAAGGAAGGGTTTGGTAATCAGATAAATCTGTGCCGGATCCGAGGATTGAACCCCGGACACCCAGCACGGAAGTCTGACATCTTACCCCTAAACCGCCAGGCCACCTTCTACTGACATAAGACCTACGGGTTCGATTCCTGGTATTTCCGAAAAAATTATCAGTCGTGAAATGTGGGTTTCCCCATTTCACAGTGATGAATTAACGGTCGGGGGGGCTGGGTGTTTTGTCTGTTCTAGATTTAAGTTAGCCTATAAGTCGTGTACTGATATAATCAGTAGATTTAGAAAGTGCTCGTTAAATACCTCAAATAAATTAAGAAGAAAAAAAGGCACTGTACATAAAACACTTATGGTAAAAATGTTACTAGGTGATACATGAATAGTGTCGTTATATTTCCCTTAAATGTTACTAGGTGACAAATGAATAGTTTCGTTATATTTCCCGCTAAATGTTACTAGGTGACAAATGAATAGTTTCGTTATATTTCCCGCTAAATGCTACTAGATGACAAATGAATAGTTTCTTTATATTTCCCGCTAAATGTTACTAGATGACAAATGAATAGTGTCGTTATATTTCCCGATAAATGTTACTAGGTGACAAATGAATTGTGTCGTTATGTTTCCTTTTAAGTCTTCTCCTTTCCCCCCCTTTTTAAATCACTCCTCGCTACACTGTCGCCAGCCCAGAGGTATCATTTTCAAAGTGAAACTAATTAAAACTTTAGCGAGGAGCTGTGTGTCCCAATTAAAGCTGTCAGAGCTTTCAACCTTACTGGGCGTGAAACCCCGAAACATTTGAAAAACTATCAAGTTGATGAAAACTTTTGCAAATTTAAAATATAGAAGAAAATAGTTTTAACATCGCTTAAGCCTACATTAACAAGGCTTTCCCTACATATTAAGATGTTGATTAGTTTGTGAAATGTTATACGGACCGTAATTTCTACCCATTGTCACTTCCGCAGCAGAAACATGGACAGTGAATATAAGAGAGACAAGGAAAGTGGAGGCCATGGGAATGAAGTTTGTGAGGAGCAAGTTAGCTGTCTCGAGGAGAAACAAGGTTAGGAATGAAGTTATCTGGGAAGAAATGGAAGTAGAGAAGATATTAGAGGAAGCAATACTGAGATAGAATGGGCATAAAACGAGGATGTTGGAGTACATGCGATAGTAGAGGAAGCAAGACTGAGGATTTTGGAGTACATGAGATAGTAGAGGAAGTAAGACTGAGATTAAATGGGCATGTAATTAACATGTTGGAGTACATGAAATATTAGAGGAAGCAAGGCTGAGATAAAATTGGCATGAAATGAGGATGTTGGAGTACATGAGATAGTAGAGGATGTTGGAGTACATCAGATAGTAGAGGAAGCAATGCTGAGATGGTATGGTCATGTAATGAGGATGTAAAAAGAGAGGATGCCAAAGAAAATAAAGGCGATCAAGTATTGTAATGATATGGAACTATACATCTCAATAATTTATTATTCACATCTTTATTCAAAATTACAATATTTTAAATGAGAGTGGGTGGTAAGATTTATTTGTGTTAAGTTGTTAAGTTTCAAGGTATGGCGACATCCTTCTAAGTCTCTGTTTAAAACTACAACGCAGTTTTGTGGACAGAAACTCACCTGGATGACCACCTCTTTTTTCTTTTAGGAAGCTTCTAGAAGGAAATATCGCTTGATATACCCCTTCAGGGTAGGCATCTCTTTACTTTCCTTCCTGACGAGGAGCCGTGTAGGTAGAGTGTATGACATCTTAATCTGTGTTCTAAATCTCACATGTCGGGAATTATCTTGCATATAACGTAATAGTCGTGCTTTTATTAAAATTTACAACGTTTGAAATATCTTGCATAAAACTGTTTGTCCACTTAAAATTTAAAAAACCACTATAAAACACCAGAACTTTTAATTTATAAAATAAGACATACCTTTTTAATTATTATAATACGGAACAGCAAACTTGGACCTAATTCAATCGTAATATCAAATGTCACCCTAATGTTAAGAAAGAGATGGGAGGAGTAGATGACAGAAACTTTAGCAGAAAGTGTGAAAGTGAAAGAAGACTAATGGAAGCAATTAAAAGAGGAAGAATGGTGGAAACATAGAGGAAGATTGAGGCATTTTACTAAACTGACCCAGCCACAGGCTGTAAACAGTTGTTGATGTTGATTACTTTAGTTTGTGCACACTGATTTTATTTTAATTCTTTATGAAGTTTTAAGAGTTACCAAAATATTTTTCTGTACTAGGTGTTATGACAACTTAAATCTGTATCCATCTTCCTTTTGATATGTTTTGATGGTTTTACAAGACGTAAAGAATGGAGCATTCAGCCCTGACATAATACCAACGCTACAGACTGATTTTCCCCCAAATTTGTTAAATAAATCAAAGAACTTTTTAAATTTTACATGACTCGCCTCGGAGACCGAATAGTCTAAGGCGTCAATCTCTCAGTAGACTGGACTGCTGGTGAGGGAGAGATCGGAGTTCAAATACCGATCGTGTGTACTGAGAAGGTTTTATTTCTAAATGGTTTTACATTCTCTCTCCACGCAAATTCTGGTACACTTTATAATAAATACAGCCTTCCTAGTCACTAATACACTAGCGTAATTAGAACATTAGCGTACTGACGCGGTTTAAAAAAAATGAACTTTATAAGGATATTTTGATCATTCAAGTTGCTCTAAAGTTTAAATACAAAATCATGTCAATGTCAACGACGAATATTTCATTAATTTCGAATTTATTTTCTTTAACCTCTGATTTTAACTTTACTTGCATATATTTCGATTAACCGGTCGCTTCCTACATCAGACCTGATTTATTGACACTTTTAAATAACACTAATATAAAAATCATGAGTAAAGAGCAGAGTGAATTGTTTTGCGAAGTACTTTAAATTTGTTCGAATATTTTCGCGATCTACTTTCAATTAATTTGATTGTTTAGCGAGCCACTTTCAATTTGTTCGAATTGTTTAGTAAGCTACGTTTAATTTGTTAGAATTGTTTAGTAAGCTACTTTCAATTTGTTCGAATTGTTTCACAAGCTACTTTCAATTTGTCAAATTGTTTCGCGAGCTACTTTCAATTAATTCGAATTATTTAGTGAGCTACTTTCACATTCGGCTTGAACGTAAGCTGGCAGTCGTCATGTATTAAAATGCCGCTCTTTCTAAAACAAATATATACTGCAATGCAATGCTTGCATTCAGGCTGAAGGTGACCACTTTGAACACTTTCTATAATGTCAGGCAGCTCCAAATTACAGGAGTACAAACATGGATACAGCTATTATTATTATTATTATTATTATTATTATTATTATTATTATTAGCACCACGTCTTACTACCCGTTCGGGTTATACGCACCTACGATATTATGTAATGGTAGGGTGATTGTGAGATGAAATGGAGGACCTACAGTTTAACGTGGAATCCGAACCACGGTGGAGGCCTGGCATTAATACAGCTGTTAAACAAGGCCAAATGAGACAGGCACACTTTTTATGAACTTTGTTGGTTGTTTTGGATCTCCTGTCCACCGCTTGAGTTGATCTCACATGTTACGTAACCCTGTACGATAATTAAACAAAAATACTTTCCTGTGCACCTTGTACTACCACCCATTAGGACTATCCACGTATAGATACTATTGAGTTAAGGATCAAGAAAGTAGAACTTGTAAGCAATGTACTCACATTTGTATGGAGAGAAAGGGGAAAACCATTTAGGAAAAAAAAACACCTTCAACACAACGGACTGGTATTCGAACCTTGAACGAACCTTTATCGGCATTAAATTCTATTGTGAGAGTGGCAGCTAGGTTTTGAGACCACCAAGGTGGGGAACATTAATTTTTATTATTTCTTTAAAATATTTTTTTCTCTCACAAACTGTAATTTATAAAATAATAGGCCTATACAGTAATTATGAATCTTGTTAGACTTTAAGATTCAGTTGTAAATAAGGTTTTCATCAGATCAATATACCCGCTTTGGTGTCCGCGTGGTCTACCGCGTTACTATAGTGTTGGACTAAACTACCGAAAACGAGGAGATCGGGGTTCGATCCCGGTTGGGTGTATTGAGGGTTGTCTTTCCTAAATAGTTTAAAAAAAAACAACCAATAAATCAGATAGATTGTAAAAAACAGCAAAGTTTGGTAAGTGCACTTTACCACTTGTTTTTTTCTCTTCTTGTCTGTTTGTGATCATCCTGGCTAATTTATTGCTGTCAACATCACACTTCGTTCGTGTTCATTGATTGATTGTTATCAACTTCTCGCCGCGTGTGGTGAGAATGTCCTCTCTGCTGACTGAATTAAACTGTCCCAAACATTCTAAATTGATTTTTATTACGATTTATGTGGTTTGAATATAAACGAGATTTGATTTAACACCTCGGAATTAATAAACGAATATAAGGGTTCTTAACATACAGCTTTTTTTTAACACGGCGTCTTACTACCCGTTTGGGTTATACGAACTTACACTAATGTGTAATATTAGGGTGATTGTGAGATGAAATGGAGGACCTACAGTTTAAAGTGGGATCCGAACCACGGTGGAGGCCTGGAATTCATCACATTCACAAGTTGTGATTAATAAACTAGATTTACTATCGTAATAAATAGAAATAAGACAATGAGGAGCATAAGTTATATTTAAATATCCCCTCAGTTTACTTCATAGGGGAAATAATCGAAATAAAATGGCACCAAAATTCATTATATTCAAACATACTCAAACAAATACACGTTCAAGATGTTTGATTAATTATAAGAAAAGCAAATTAATAACTGCTAAGCAACTTACCTTAACATTTTTTTTTCGTAAAAGTTTATGGTAATTTTCTTCTGTTTGCTAATAATATTTATCAAGAAAAAGTGACTTAAAGACCAAAATGTCAAAAAAAGGGACTTTTAGGGATCATCTTTTAAAAAAATTGGACTTTTAGGGACCTATGGACCACCCTTAAAAGTCCTGCATTTTGGAAAAACCACTCTCAGTACACCCGACAGAGATTCGAACCTAGATCTCTCCATCATTGGCAGTCTAGTCCACTGCGAGAGTAGCGCGTTAGACCACGGGGCCACCGAAGCGGGTTGCAAAGAGTTTATGAACAATTTGTTATATTATAATATATCTTCAATTTTTCTTTTTTTGTCACATGACACCAATTTTTAACTTACCACCGTTTTATTTTCTTATTATTCGGTGCACACAACAAACAAATAAATATCATAAATATTCATTAACTCTTTGTTTAAAAGCTTAGGTCATGGTTTGAGAGACAGAAACAATCCCCTAATTATAAAAAACGATTCAACAAGTACATCCGCAATACATACCACCCCAAACAGCACTAACTAAACATTAGTACTTAATAAGAAACTCTGCAAAATAAATAAAACAAAAAACTTACATTAAAAAAAATTACAACGGATATTCTATTGTTAATGTCAAATTTATGCGAAATATTTTACAAATACAAAAAATGTTATATCATAAAGTCATCAAAAGCACCGAGTTATTCATATTTCAAAGACAATTTTAATAACTAACCCAGTAAATAAAAAAAACCGCAATTATTAATAAATTTATATTAAACACAAGTACGGTTACTGTTTTTAATTTTATATAATACATGAAATATTTTACAAATACTAACTAAATGACGCTAACAAATCATGAAACGTATAGTATCTTATGTCAATTAAAATTAAATTCTTACAATACCTTTATATTTAATGTAATTAAATTCTTACAATACCTTTATATTTAATGTAATTAAATTCTATACAAAATTTTAATTTTGCGAGTAATTCGAAACTTGTACATACAATACTTTAATAATACAAAAATAAAGTTTATATAATAAAATTATTAATTAGAAGTTAAAGAATAATTTTTACATGTAGTATATAAGGCAATCCTAAAATTAATTTTTTATTATAAATTTAAGTTATATTTAGAGAAATTTTAATTTAATAAAATATGCATTAGATTTTCGTTTAAACAGAAAATAGTTATAGAAAGTCATTGAATACGAAATCAAATTATGTAATATTTTCCCATTAAATATGAGAAACGGTAACACACTCAGAAATATGGTTGGGTCAAATATGTTATACATATTTTATGTTTATTCTATATTTAATTTAAACAACCTGCTATACAACTTTCTCAGTCCAACAACTAGGAGGTCACGTTACTTTGATACAGTAGCCCCGTGGCTTCTTTGGTGCTGACTGACAGCTCACAGCTGACTTCTAACAGTCAACATTTAGGTACAGTAGCCCCGTGGCTTCTTTGGTGCTGACTGACAGCTGCTAAACACATGTTTTTTGCAGATCACACGGTTCGGCCTAGGGATACATAATTTAGTCTGGTAACTTTTCAAAGCTCTCATCTGTCAGTTGTGAGCTGTCAGTCAGCACCAAAGAAGCCACGGGACTACTGTAGATATCGTCAATGGCTTAAAATAACACGATTAAAATAGTAAAATGCTATCAAGTTCCTAGCACTGCATCATACTACCCGTTATGTCTGTACGCATGTATACTAATTACAATAATGTGTTTGGGATGATTAGGGCCAACCATTAGGCGAACCTAGGCGCAAAGGCTCTAGGGACGCATTAAAACAAGACATCATTATTTTAATATTTAAAAATAGCAGATATTTTGATTAAATAAGCTAATACTTATCTCTAAACAAATGAATACAATTTTAATATTTTATCTAATACTAAGAATAATATTTTAAAAAGATTAATCAACAATCACTTATGGTTTTATGACATTCTGGTTCACTTGGTCGGCGAATAACTTTGATATTTAATTATATTTAATAGAAATGAAGGAATACTATGTTTGCCCATATTTATTAAAGGGGAAAAGTGGGGGTGCGGTGGGGGAGCACTTATTCTTTATTAATATATCTCTTTTGGTACTAGTTTACTTTTTTTTTCCGATATTTTGGCACCCTTTAATTATTATTATTATTATTATTTTGCGATACTCAGGGGATGTAGTTTATTATTATTATTATTTTTACTCAGGAGATGCGGTTTATTTATTATTATTATTATTATTTTTACTCAGGAGATGCGGTTTATTTATTATTATTATTATTTTTACTCAGGAGATGCGGTTTATTTATTATTATTATGAGTTACTCAGGGGATGTAGTTTATTATTATTATTATTATTATTATTATTATTATTATTACTCAGGAGATGCGGTTTATTTATTATTATTATTATTTTTACTCAGGAGATGCGGTTTATTTATTATTATTTTATTATTATTTGTTACTCAGGGGATGTAGTTTATTATCATACAGAATGCTTCTGGGACGCGAATTTTAAATCCTGCTCAGGGCGCATAAAACCCTTGCGCTGAATTTGAAACTGTAGAAGGTTGAATTTACAAGAAGTATACCAGAATTTGCGGGGTGAGAATTAAAAAAAAAAGTTTTTTATAATAACCCCCCACCCCCCAGTACACCCGTCCGGGAATCGAGTTCCGATATCCCCGTAATTGACAATCCAGGCTATTGCGATAGAAGGCCCTAAAATATTCGACCACTGAAGTGAATAATCGGACATTAGATGTGTAAAATATATATTTAAAAACACGCACACACAATATAATGACTTTGCTAGATTACAACAAGAGTCACCTGTGTTTATTTGGACTCCCTGACCACTCAGCTCAAAGTGAACGTGCAAGAGATACCTCTACAGAGCATAACTTACGAGAA
>CABFOW010001765.1:20210-48430 GCA_902141385.1 Timema californicum
CCCCCCCTGAAATTATTGGCCGGCTACGGTCTTGGTTACATGTTTTATTCCAGACATGATCAATAAATATAGCTGCTGATATAATAAGTTGGTTCAGAAAGTGCACGTTAAATAACCCAAATTATTAATAAGACGTATATTGGTCCTATTCACTTAAAAACTGGACACCATTTTAGTTTCCTCTTTGTTGATGTAAGCGGTTCTGTTTACGGTACAATAGCATCTTGCTCGCTTCAGTGGTTGAATGGTTTAAGAGGTGTCACGTTTGCAATATATTTAACTACCGATTATGATGAAATAACACACTCCAACTTTGGGGATTCCAACAAGTGCTAACTACACCAAAATTCATCTCCTATTTACCTGTTCGGCTCACCGTGATTCCATGATCGCCGAGCTCTAACCTACTTTACTTTCCCTTTCAAAGTGGTCTCATTCGCCGAGCTGTGATTTATTTTCGTCTCCGGCTCCCAGCAGTCTCTCTATCTCTCTCTCGCCTAGGTCTCCGGCTAACCATGATCTCACTCGCTAAGCTTTATCCCTCTTTCCTCAGCCAGTTCAACGTGACCTCACTTGCTGAGCTGTCTCCCTATTTCTCCCAACTAGCTCACCGCGGCCTCACTTGCCGAGCTGTCTCACTATTTCCCCCAACTAGCTCACCGCGGCCTCACTTGCCGAGCTGTCTCCCTATTTCTCCCAACTAGCTCACCGCGGCCTCACTTGCCGAGATGTCTCCCTATTTCCCCCAACTAGCTCACCGCGGCCTCACTTGCCGAGATGTTTCCTTATTTCCCCCAACTAGCTCACCGTGACTATACTAAACATAACTCTCAAGGCAGATATAAATAGTAACGGTTATTCACATCTGCCTTGATCGTTGTGTTAGGTGTAGCAACGACATGTGTGTTTGTATTGAAATGATGGAAATAATCAAAGTAGCTACTTTGAAATTTATTATGCATATTCACATGCTTTTTATTTTGTGACCGTGTCTTACTACCCGGTCTGGCTATACGCTTATGAACTAATTTATGAAAGTAAGGTATAAGTAAGGTTGAATTTAGAGAAAGTGTTCCCGCATCTACTTAAAAGGAGAGTATAAAATCGTTTAGGTAAAACCACTCTCATTACACCCGACTGGTATTTGAACTCTTACCTCCCCGCCTTCATAAGTCCAGTACATTACGAGAGTGACGCATTAGACGTTTCAGCCACCTAAACGAGTCACATGGTAATTGTTTTATACTTGCTTTGTATGACTAAAAATTAAAAGTTTATAGTGTATCTTGAAACAATTCGGCTTATTAAAAAAAATGAACCCACCCATAAAATACATTTAACAATCAACAAGGTTCATCAAAGGTTTTTTTTTCTAAACAAATATAATTTTGTTTTGCTTTTGTTTGTAAGAAGGGGAAAATCACTGTTCAATTTGCTAATTTTTTTAAATACCATCGAAGTGAAACCTCTTCACTCAGTCAGTAGCGTGTTTGCTAAGGGTCTCAAGTTAGATTCCCGGCATGGCCGAAAATTCTACCAATGGTTAAATGTGATATTACCCTTACACAGTGATAATTAACGGCCAGGGGTCTGGGTGTTGCTTCTTTTCTAGGTTTAATTAAACTAAAGTCGTGTGTTGATATAAATTATAATCAGTCGGTTCAGAACGTGCAGGCTAAATACCTATTATGCCACTTATTATGCCACCAATAGTTAGTATGCTAGTTGTTCTTTCACAAGGTATTGTGTGACTTGTAATTATTTAAGTATTGAATTAATCACACGAGTTGACCTGGTGGTCTAGGGGTAAGGTGTCAAGACTTCTGTGCTGGGGGGTCCGGGGTTCAATCCTCGGTCCCGGCACAGATTTATCTGATTTCCAAACCCTTCCTTCACCTCTGACAAGACATCTTGTGAATGTATGGAATGCCAGGCCTCCACCGTGGTTCGGATTCCACGTTAAACTGTAGGTCCTCCATTTCATTTCACAGTCACCCTACCATTACACGTTAGCGTAAGTGCGTATAACCCGAACGGGTAGTAAGGCGCGGTGCTAATAATAATAATATTAATAATTAATCACGTTAGCATGGTTCATATTAATGAAGAATAACTCAAATTGGTCCTCCAATGGAGATATCTCTTTTGACAGCGTTCCTAAAGATAAAGGCTGAATATCATTTCCATTAGATAAATTAACTAAACACCCATAGGCGAGTTTCCATTTTCATTACCAAACGAGTTCATTAATCCTCAGTAATTAAGTAAACAACAAGCGCTTGTCGACCTGTTGTTCTGGGGGTAAAGTGCTTGCCTCATGACCCGTTGTTCGTAAGTTCAAACCCAACCGGGATCAACAGATTTTTCTTTAAAGATAAAAATACGTGACACTACTTCCGCTTGATGGGAAGTAAAGCCGTCGGTCCCTCGTCGATTGTGACGTGTAAAAGAACCCTGTGACTATATACCTTACACGGCGAAATTGGTAGGCCCTTTCGCTCTTTCTCATTGAATTTCTCGTCTGATGATATAATAAGTCGGTTCAAAAAGTGCACGTTAATTACTTCAAATGAATAAAAATAAACCAGCTCATATACCTATGCTATGCTATGCTACCACTTATTATGACAAACGTTTTGGTAAATTTGAACATTTGAATATGGTATTTTATTTTTCAACCCGTCTTACTACCCGTCTTACTACCCGTCTTACTACCCGTCCAAGCTACCCCAATGGTAGGGTAGGGATGAGCAAGATAGAGTTTAGAAGAAATATACCCTATTTATTTCGGGGAGGTAAAGTCGTAAACCATTATGATGAGTAACCGCCTCTAAGACATCCATCCGGGATTCGAGCCCATACCTATCGTCACTAGTGGATCAAACTGGATGAGCCTGACGCCTGAAGTCCACGTGCCCACCTATGCGGGTGAATTAAATATAGGCTTCAGTAATATCCGCCCAAACTTTTGGTGTTCTACTACATTCCATTTTATTTTAACACCGTGTCTTACTACCCGTTCGGGCTATACGCTTGTGTAATAGTGGCGCTTATTCGTTATAAATTAGGAAGGGTATATTTAGAAGAAGTGTACACACATTGGCGTGGAGGGAGAGTGAAAAACAATTTTTGAAACCCCCCCCTCAATTTCACCTGACCGAAATTCGAACCTTGAGTGCTATCTCCGTGATCGGCAGTATAGTCTACTACGAGAGTAGCGCCTTAGACTATGCAGCCATTGAAGTGGGTGTTAATTAACTAACGTAGACGTACGACCCGTATCGTTACTAAGAGGCGGGGCAAAAATAAAATAGTAGAATGAAAATTCATCCATGCATTAATTGTGGATTTAGTCTGAAATTGACCCGATGTGACCCCGAACTCTAGTAGACCTCCCTAACGGGCAATGGTCTTGAAAACCACCGTTGATTGGTGTGCAAGCAGTGGGTGTGACGTAATGGGGGCGCTGTAACTTGCACTCGGTTCACACGCAGCTGACTGCACCCTGCATCTGGTCACGGCGCAAGGGGGCGGGGGGNGGGGGGGGGGGGGGGGGGAGAGGACACGAGTGGGCCTAACTGGTCCTGAAACTCGTAATTACGTCCATTAATCCGGTCTGTCCGGGAGTCGCCTCGAGATTGGATTGGACGTGGACACCACCTGTGAGACGACCTGATTTATACAAACGGTGCTGTGTGTCTTACAATTGTGAATCGGTGTTTGGATTTACTTAGAGATACAACACAAATAAACAACTAATGGTTAGAGTTGGATGGAGTAGATCTGAGGATAGTAGTGAACGTAAAATATATAGGCCTATGTAGCGTGAGGAAAATAGTAGAAGGAAAGAGGATTTAATGAGAAGAGGACAGTAGGAAGCGTTGTTCTAGAGGCGTTTAGGTGACCTGCTATGGAAAAGAGATGTGCACTTGAGGTGTAAGAATGTGTTGTACAGGGCATACTTTGTACTTGTTCTCACATATGCATAAGAAACATGGACAATGAATGTAAAAGAGACGAGGAAAGTGGAGGCCATGGGAATGAAGTTTTCGAGGAGCAAGTTAACTGTCACGAGGAGAAACAAGATTAGGAATGAAGCTATCTGGGAAAGAGTAGGAGTACAGGGAGTACATGAGATAGTAGGGGAAGCAAGACTGAGATGGTATGGACATTTAATGAGGATGTTGGAGTACATGAGATAGTAGAGGAATCAAGACTGAGATGGTATGGACATTTAATGAGGATGTTGGAGTACATGAGATAGTAGAGGAAGCAAGACTGAGATGGTATGGAACATTTAATGAGGATGTTGGAGTACATGAGATAGTAGAGGAAGCAAGACTGAGATGGTGTGGGCATGTACTGAGGATAGAAAAAGAGAGGATGCCAAAGAAAATGATTGAAATAAAGTATGTGGCAAATGGCCACAAAGGATGCCGAGAAAGAGAATGTAGGAGCAGATAACAGAAAGTATGCAATTAAGAAGAGAAGAACGGAAGCAATTAATAGATGAACAGTGGTGAAAGGATAGATGAAGATGGAGTCATTTTACTAAACTGACCCGGCCACAGGCTGGAAACAGTTGGTGATGATAATGATGATGATGATGATCTGTATATTGTTTACTAATCAAGATGGCGCCACCACTTGTCAGTTAAGACTGTTAAAAGTTCCATGTTATTTCATACAGCAAACACATTTCCCCGGTCTTTCATAAACAAAGTTTTAGTTAAAAAAAATGTGTAATTTTCAACGCAAAACTTGAAAAAAAATTAGTTTGCATACTTGGTCATATGTAAAAAAACCTCCATGGTGGTAGCCCACAAGCGAGCTATGCCAACCGAGCGGCCATCGCCATTAGCGATAATAGTGCTAACATTTGCAGAAAGAGGTTGTCATGTGGTCAGCACATCGTAAGTACTATCCGGCTATTGATCTCAGTTTTCTAAATCAGAGCTGCTACTTCTGTATTCAAGTATATGCTTGTTTGTCCTAACGGGGCTGAGTTGACAACACCCCGGACCCACTGCTTCACAGATGGATTCTGGAAGCGACGGGGATCGAACCCGGTACTACTGGACCTGTAGCTAGGAACTATCGACCACTAAACCGCAGTGATGGTTGATATTAATAAAAAAACTTAAAATTTCCGAAAACCCTTTAGGACATCTTTACTACAGATCCCTTCTTTATTACTCAATTATATTAGGAGGATTCTAACAAGTGCACGAATAAATAAAAAATTGTTGAGGTTTTGATAGTACCTATATCTTGAAATGTAAAATAGTTCATATATGAAAGTCAGTGAGCCCTTGAATAGAAATATTTGAATCAATTAAGACAAAATATGCCCTTTACTCATCACAAATTGACAATAATAAGGGATAAAAATAATAGTTTACACTATGTTATATTCTACAAATTATTACAAATTTATCTGAAAATTTTAACAAAATTATTCATATTTTACCTTTTTACTAGATGTGTATAAAGCTTGTTTTATCCATGTAGTATCAAACAAACAAATACTCTGATGACGACAGTCGGTGATTATAAAATTTAATCTTTTTTTCAATATTTCTGCTAGGTAGTAAAAATAATTTAAAAGACTGAGTGAATTTTTTTTTTCAAACAAATGTGAAGAATCTCATAACATTTTTAAATATATAAAAAAATCATCAAACGTAAATAATATCTCAACTAATTTGCATATTATTTAACTTGTATACAGGAATACATTAATATCATAATAATAAGTGTTAAGCTACCTTACCACATCTGAAGCTCAACTTTAATTATGCAGAAATAAACTAATCGGGCAGCAAGAGATGTTTCTAGATCTACTTTCAAGTATATATTTAAAGATATATGGGTTACAGTTCTATCTTTTGTCAGACATTACACATATCTATATCATAGACTTAATAATGTATTAACATGTTATCACTGTTTCCACAAATAAATGTGTGTGTATTTTCTACCTGAATCACCTGGAACAGTGGACGTAGCGTATAATCAGAATGGGTAGTAAGACGTGGTGCTAAAAAAAAAGTTATCTTGTTTCGTTTTCGCTTGGAATACATTTGTTATTGAAAGCTATCATCTTTTTTTTAGCGCAGCGTTTTACTACCCGTTTGGATTATAAGCCTATTTATTAATCACACTAATAAATTAAGGATAAGTAAAGTTTAAATTTTAGGAAAAACGTACTCGCATTTGCGTGGAGGTAGAGTGTAAAACCATTTTGAAAAAAAAAACACCCTCCAAACCCCGCTCTCTTCGTCAAATAAAATCCTGAAAAATATTTGGTACAAGTTGAAAAGCCAAACCAAACTGATTTGATTAATTCGTAATAATTATTACTCGCTGGAGACCATTACCTCTCACCCCCCAAAAAAGATTACATTTTTAATAATTATCTACCGGCTACCTCCTTTCCCTCCCCCCCCCTATTAAAAAAATGTGATGGATATTTGCTAACAAATTTTAGAGATTGAAAATATGTTTTCTCTCAAGGAATGTTTGGTTAAATTTTCAATTTAGTGACGATATCATTTGAATTCATTTTTTTATTAGCAAGTTCATTAACTTTATTAATAAATTCGACCCGATGTCAAATTAGTAGGGTATATATCCATACGCTAAATAAATAAATAAAATAAGAGTATTTAACGTAAACTCTCTGATCACATTATTATACTAACACACGACATAATATAATCTAACTCATCCTTGAAGAGGCAACAACTTAGTTACATAAAATGTATTCTAATGATAATAGAATGAAAACATAGCATACATAAATATTAAATTAATCAAGCCAACGGTTAGGAACAAACCAAGGTACCCGATTAACCGAGTAAAAGGGTGTTTGTTAATACACCTTAAGTAAGGTAACGTTATTATTAAAATTAGAACCCTCCCATCTTACATTCTTAAATAGCTTTTACCTAATTGACACAAGATTTCAAAGAGAAGAAAATAGCTACCCGCCTCGGTGGCCGCACGGTCTAAAGCATTACTCTCGCAGACGACAAGACTGCCTATGAGAAGGAAATCGAGGTTCGAATCTCGGTCGGGACCTATATTTTTGTGGAGTATCATCAGTTTTACACATACATTTTTGATTGGCTTGTAAGGGAAGAAAATGAGGAACAATACTACAATCAAAGACAGAGGGCTATAAGCATACCACAAGTTTTAAGTGACATTTTCTTATTTTTATAAAAAATACATGGTTAACGTTAAAAATAAATCTTAACAATGTGTTACTTTTATTAATTTGACTATTCCAGAAACACACTAGGCCTAAATTGTATCTTTTCACAATTTGCAATTTTTACTACACATTAAGCATACATTCTATATTTCCTAAATAAAACTGTTTTTATTAATTTGAATCTATTTTTCCCTCAATAATGCACATTTTTTTTATCATAACATATAAAATATAATGTTAGGTATGAAAAATAACACATAAATAAAATTATACTTACTCTATTTTGAGTGTTAACATTACCTAAACCTTCGAAACAAAGAGAAAGGGAATAAGTCCATGGCCTAAAAAAATAGCTACACTTTCAGGTTAAAGCAGACATAAATTTCTATCATATCATGTTGTGTGTATGTGTTCTATCATATCATGTTGTGTGTATGTGTTCTATCATATCATGTTGTGTGTATGTGTTCTATCATATCATGTTGTGTATATGTGTTCTATCATATCATGTTGTGTGTATGTGTTCTATCATATCATGTTGTGTGTATGCCAACAGAACTTAGGGTTACATGTTTTATTCCTGACATGATCAATAAATATAGCTGCTAATATAATAAGTTGGTTCAGAAAATGCACGTTAAATAACCCAAGTCATTAATAAGACGTCTATTGGTCCTATTCACTTACAAACTGGACAACATTGTGGTTTCTTCTTGCTTGATGTAAGCGGTTATGCTTACGGTACGATAGCATCTTGCTCGCTTCAGTGTTCGAATGGTCTAAAAGGAATCGCGTTTGCAATATATTTAACTATCGATGACGACGAAGTCTGAGTTTGAATCCCAGTAGGGTTTAACGAGTTTTTCCATTCTAAGTAAATGAGGGAACACTACCTCTAAATATAACCTTCCGAATGCCTAATAACATTAGTGTATAAGCGTATAACCCGAACTTGTAGTAAAAATTAAATAAGCATACTATGTACAATAATTACAACATTTAAAATATCTCTTTAGATCAAATATTATGAATTTAAAAGGTTTTTCTGAGTTTTCCAAAAATTTGTTTGAGTAGACTGAGGCCCTTTCTCTTTCCACCGATTCAATTTCTAATATAATACAATGTTATCGATTTTCGTTGTATTTTCTAAAAGTCCCTTCCTATGAAAATTGTAGTGTATTTAGAGTAACGCAAGCTTGGTAAGAGACAAGTAGGCCCTGCTTAATGAGCTCTTTCTAAGTGGTGGGTGCTGTACCATTATAGAAGATCTAGTGCTTCCCTTGGGCTAGCTCTATCTTTCGAGCTCGGGGATTGTGGGAGGGCTTAGGTTGTTTCTAGAAGTGTTTTAGACAAGACACTTTGACGCTAAGCCTCATATACAAAGAATAAAACAGCCAATTAGGGATCCAACAGAAGAACCGAGAAAGAAGGAAATCGATCGCTGGTGAATACATTTATTTTTTTGGGTGTTATTTACTTCAGTTGTATATTCACCTTGTGTTTTTATTTTAAAACAAATGACTGTACCAAGACAACACCTCTCTCTCTCTCTCTCTCCCCTCCCTAAACACACACACACACACACACACACACACACAGAGGATGCTCGGAAACTCATAACCCAAACTGTACATATAGCTTGTTTTAACCAAAACTAATACAGAATCCTAATACACTTACATCCGTAAAACTATGCTTATACCATTAAATTGTGTTCAAAGTTTCAGCGTAGAACGCCGGGAGAGCAAAGCTGTTCAGGAATGCGTGTACAACAGGTTGCATAGGAGTAAGGCGTGTGGTACTACACACCTCGACATCTTGGAGCACGGCAGTAGAACATACCACAGTAAACAACCTACCAGTCCTTCTAGAAATGTGTATACTTCTTGAGGCTTATCACTAACGGTCCTACATCACAGAAAGTGCTTGGCATTATTACATGTGCAGCACCTAGCTCCTATGCAACTTATTGTACACGCATGTTTGCACAGATTTGCTCTCCCGACGCTGTAAGCCGAAATTTTGAACAAAATTTAATGATATTAGCATAGTTTCCGGATGTAAGTGTGTAGGGATTTGGTATAACTTTAGGTTCAAACAAGCTGTATATATAGTTTTGGCTATGAGTTTCCGAATCCGAACATCCTGTATTCATGCGCAGTATGGTCGGAAATAAAGTATACATAATTATAGCACACTATATTTATTAACAATGTTTAAAAGTATACCGGCCATAAAGTATAAAACTCAAACACAAAGTCAAGGTTTAAAAAGAATAAAAGGTTCTACCTGTATCAATCAAAGAACAATATCTAAATATGAACCATTCAACTCCACACATGTTTCATATACACGCTGAAGGTGTACATACATTGCCGCATTTGTATCCTGTGAAATTGAATGTTTATTTTCAGTAGGGCAATAGCACGAGGCAATGGATCGTTGCAGACGCTTTCCATCAAAATGACCTAAAAGTATGGTCCTAATTCACGAACAAGTGTCTGAACAGACGTTCTCTTCATACCTAGTTCTTTCCCAACCCGTCGCTGACTTTTCTTCGCTGATCGCAGAATCTTATCGAGCACGCTCATCGACTGTGGACGAGTGTTTTCATCCGTAACGATGTTATAGTTGACAAAGAATTGATCCAGTTTTTCTACATTTCCTTATTAACATCAAAACTGTTCGCTTTATGGGACTCTTCTACAAAAAAGTTCAAACACTCGTTTCACACTGGGTCCCCCTGAAAGGCTGATTCCGTATGACCAAAAATAATGTTCCAAACAAAGGCCTTCTTACAAATACTTAAAGCCCCTGCATAGCACTGCGCTTTATGACCGTCCAATTATTAAAAGTCTATTTCTAATCCTAACAATAGGAAGTGTATGTGAAACGATTCCATTCTGGTCTGGGTAGCTGTCCTCTATTTAGGCCACGCGCGGATAGTTAATTATTCAACACTGTTAATGTACAAGGTTATTCTCAAGGGCCTTTCTTATACTCTTCAAGGCGATTGGCCCTTTTCATTTGGTGTTGAAATGCAGAGCCATGGGAACAAGAATTTTTGTTTTGCAATTTTATTTTCAGAAACAGTTTGTTAAAGAATAGAATCATGTTGATTAATTTATACTTTTTATATAAATACCTCCTCTATAATTTTAACAGATCAAATATCGATAAAATGAACATTTTTATATAGAAATCTGCCGGCTTCATAACAAAAAAAAAATGTAACAATTAATAAACATCGATACATTATTTTGGAAGGGGTGTTGAAAATATTAACATAAAAATTTCATTCGTTCCTGAGATAACTGATATTTCCAAACGTATGGTTTCTCCGCAAAACCTGTCCGGTAGCTAGCGCCATCTACGGTTTCCATGATCCATCTGTTCTTGTTGTCGCGGAAGGATGGGACACCATAAAGTGACAGTCCAATATTCAAAGGAAGAACTTTTTCAGACAACTAAAATAGGCTACCAGATCCCCTTTAATGTATTCATACGTCGACTAATATGATCATTAGTTATCACGTTTACACATATTATCAATACCTATAAGATAACACTAATAATATAGTCAATTTTATCAAGTTTGACAGAAAACAAATACAGAGTGATTCACAAGGGATTGAACACACATTTTTTTCTTTTTAATTATCTGAAGGTTGGAAAGTCACATATTATGAATCATGTAAAACATACATTGTCCATGACAAATAGGACTGTCGTGAAATAAAGAACCAGTCAGTTCGTATTTCACGTTCATCTTACATTCCACATAATAAGAATTCAGTCTCGAGTGGATCATCCTGTATTTTGTATTTTATGAAAGTTTATTCCTACCAAAACCTTCTCATACTTGCTCGAATCCCGTAGAAAAAGTTACAGGTGGACGCTTGTCTCTCGTTAACTAGAGAACGCCATAGAAAAAAACCACGACAAAGTGGAGAGAAAAATAAGGTGAGCACTCAAGTGTTAATAGAAAAAATACAAAAATCGTCCAGATTTTTTCATGAAAATATAAAGTGTCGAATATATCATTGTGTGAAAGTGAACAGGAACAGGAACAATTGTTGGCTCCTTTTGTTTAAATATCTCATAGCTACCACTTCAAGGAATATCGGTATCGAACTGTGGACCAGAGTGGTCCGACATTTTACATCCCAAGTAATCTCATCAACGTAATATGGACATACATACATATTATTATAATTATAATTAGGTGTTCTGTCTTACGACAGGTATAGTCCTTTTGTCAGTGAACTTAGACCGCCAATGCACCCTGTCCTCTGCCTCCTCCTTCCTAAGCTCCTCTTTCCCTCAACCTTTCCTTCTATGACGACCGTACAGAAGACAGTTCCTCCTAAGAATGTGTCCGATCCAGTTTGCTTTCAATACTTTTATATAAGCTATATAATTGGTTGGTAGACTCTTCCATTATTATTATTAGCACCGCGTCTTACTACCCGTTCGGGTTATACGCACTTACGCTAATGTGTAATGGTAGGGTGATTGTGAGATGAAATGGAGGACCTACAGTTTAACGTGGAATCCGAACCACGATGGAGGCCTGGCATTCCCCACATTCACAAGATGTCTTGTCAGAGGTGAAGGAAGGGTTTGGTAATCAGATACATCTTTGCCGGGACCGAGGATTGAACCCCGGCCGCCAGCACAGAAGTCTGACACCTTACCCCTATACCACCAGGTCACCGGTAGACTCTTCCAAAATTTACTGACACATAAAGAGTTTATTTATTCTCCTAAACCTGTAGCCTATTATGAAATATGCACGTATTGGGACTTTCATAAAACACTCAGCATTTTAAATATATATTTTTAATTTATCTATATCACTCGGCGAGAGAAGAATTGTGATCGTCAAAATATTGAACTCGAGATTTTGATAAATGCCGACGTTTCCTGACTCCATGAAACCGAGAAAGTGTTTTTTGCGACGCCGTCTGCCTGTCTGCCTGTACCTCGGGCTAGAGCCAAAAACATTTTACCAATCGGGATAAAACTTGGTATCTAGGGTTTTAGAATCCCAGATCGGGTGTGTTGGGGGCTGTTTTTCCAAGATGGTTTTCCACCCTACCTCTACGAAAAATGCGGGTACAATTCCTCTAAATATAACCTTACTCATCCGTAACACATTAGCTTAATTATTACATGGGCGTACAACATGAACGCGGGGCTAAATAAAAAGAAAGAAAAGTAATAACAGTTACACGTCAAAAACATATTTGCTCTCAGAATAGACCATAAGCTGCTTTATCTATTACCAAAGATGAAATAAAAAAAACAATTATTTATAAAAGACTAACACAAATATAAATAATAATATTTTTTAAATACTCCTTTAGCATGTAGTTTCTATTCACAGTAAGGTCGTAATGAATATTTATATCCGAGAAAAGATTGCTTTAAATAATCTCTCTTTTATTTTATAGTAGTTGAAAACTCGAAAATGCAAGTCTAGCAAAACCTTTTAATTGAAGTAAGCATTTGAATATAGTATATACCCTTTAAAATATCGCGACGTTAGTAGAAACCTTTGGTAAATATTTAAATAAAAATAATATGATAATAGAAAAGTATGTTCTAAGCTACGTGAATATTTTAACTGTGTGTAAAAGCCAACTTTGTGTTTAACCCCTCCGGGGGGAAAAGAAACTTAATTCGTTGTTATAACATACATCGCTTTTTTTTTAAAAAAAAAGTATTGCTTCCGAAGTTTCATTTATGTTTTTGCTGCATACGTTCTAGATATACGGTAGTAAACTTTGTGATGAAATAACATGTTCTACACCGGATATTTCTTTTGTGTGTTTTTGTGCGTGTTTGTGGTTCCAAGACTTAATTTACTCTATGTATTAACGCAAGTACAGAGCAAGTAAAAAAAAAAAAACTGATCACAGGTCGAGTAAAGCGACGGAAACTCAATCCTATATCTAGTCGCATTGTTAGGGTCACCCTCGTAATCTAATTGGAACTTTTGTTCGGTCGACTGTGGTAATATGACCCCTCCCCCTCTTTCCACCACCTACCCTCCTCCAATATGAAAAGGCGTTTTTTTTGGTGTGTGTGCATAAAGTAACAAAACGGTTACAAGGCCTGGTGGAGTACTTTGGGATGTTGTCTGCTATGTCGTTTAATTAAGAGACACAGAGAACTCGACAGAGCTTGTTCCTAAGTCTATTAGAACGAAGCGTAGAACTTGTAATCCCCCGGTCCTTGCTTTGTTCCCCTTGATAAATGTTAGCTACTGTTTATTACTATTTTAGGAGGCAATCCCGGGAAGATTAACCCTTCACTGATCGTAGAATTTAGAGATATTACTTAACTACTACGTTAAATACCAAGGTGATTTAGAAAGTTGTATATTTTAATTAATCTCAAACACGTTTCGGTGGCCGCATGGGCTTACGCGCTATTCTAGCAGTAGACTAGACTACCAATGACTGGGAGATCGAGGTTCGAATCTCGGTTGGGTTGACTAAGGAGGGTTTTTCCTAAATACATTTCCACTTTCTCTCTCCACGCAAATGTGGGTACACTTCATCCAAATTTAACCTTCCCTGTCCTTAAAATCGGTTAGCATAATTAATACATAAGCGTACAAACCGAACAAGTAGGAAGTCGTGGTGCTAAAAAAGATCAATTTAAAAAAAATTGGTCATCATGTTAAATTATAAAGGGTGCCGTCATAATGTGGATAGCACTCTTCATACTCTTATGTCCTTTTTAAAGAGACTTAAGCTTTCCGCTTCAAAACCATATAAAAATTCCTCAAATAAATTATAAATTTAATCACAGAATTACGAATGCTTACTTTAAACATCGTTGAAAATATGTTTTTACATAATATTTTCAAATAAAAATAATAATTTTTCTATATTGTACAGATCCATGTTGGTCTGTATACTACATTTTTGTACAAGCCATAATAAAAAATAAAAAAAACAATTTAAATATTGAGATACAGCCGGCTTATTGTAAAGTCATCATTTCTAACTTTATAATAAAAATAACTAGATTGACCAAAATATTATTAAGTTAAAAAGATAAAATTAACAGTAAGGAACACATGATATATTATATTAATACACCACACTTTAATACGAGAACTCATCACATGTGATCACGTGGTCTAATACGTCAAGTTCATTGTAAACTGGATTGCCGGTGACGCGAGGGTCAAGGTTAGAATCTCCGAGGTGTGTACTGAGGGTGTATTTTTCATCCTTTCTTTACGCTAATGAGGGTGTAATTTAATTAAACTACCCTCCCTATCCTTCCAGCTTAAATATATTTACTAATAGCCTCGGTGATAAACATTACTAATAACAAAGTAATTTAAATAATATATCTCATTTGTTAAATTTTAGTTTTTCATTAAATTGTACTTGGAGTAAATTCATTTGCATAATATCAACAATAAATAAATAATTTTTATCAAATTACAACATTTTAACTAAAGCAGTTTTGGTCTTACAAAAATTATACATGCATATTATGTAAGTTCGTCTATATGCCTGTATGTATGTATGTATATATGTAATAACACTTACTATTTCAATAATATAAAAACGTGTTTTCACATTTTTTTATTGAGTTCCATATTAAACATATAATTAATATATTTTTAACTATTTCTAGTGTTCAAAGTAAAATTAATAACTTTTAATGTCCTGTAGGAGTACTTAAAAGAACTGTGGAACAAATGAGGGAAATATGGAATACTACACATTTTAAATACAAATTTAATTATATTTACTAAAACTAACAAATGTTTCATAATAAAATGTAAAAAACATGCAAATATTATGTGTTAAACAATAAAATGTAATATTTAAATGATTCGTTATTATTACTATCTTAATAAAATATAACTAATTAATAAATCAGAAGGCCTATAAATAATGAATTATTAAAATATAATAGATTAAAATATTGTATCAGGTTACATTGTTCCCTTAATAGATTTCTTAGGTGTTAGGAAAAACGTTTAAGCTTACGTTGACAAAATAAATCACTTGCCAAATACTTGAAAAATGGGCGGGCATTATGGCCCGACTCGCCATTTCGGAAAACAATATTTTTTGTTAGGTTATAATAAGATTACAGTAAAATTATGTTTTAACTCAAAGATAAGCATGATCGAGCCTTAACATAATGATTTGATTAGGATTAATAAGAACGGTAGAGTAAAGAAATATAACATGATACACACTAGCCTGCTAAAGTTTTTGTGACAGCCAATACAAACAATCGTCTCTCACAAAACAATCAGTTGATTTGTCGTCACTAGCTGTTAGAAATTGTTTTCTGTGATGGTTAAAATAGTTAACGATAGACTGTGACAATTAACATATGAGAAACAAGGGTATTCCGTATTGCCCGACTATTCCATAGTACCCGCATCTCCTCTTTGTATACATGCATGTGTGTGTGTGTGTGTGTAACTTTTACAGTTTTAGTGTTTAAACATTAGTTTTGATTTAACGAATTTTGTATTTATCTCTAATATCGTTCATTCACTCCTTGCAGACGATGATTTATGTGTGCTACCTACCACCTATATACCCATCGTTTGTCAACCTATTTGGTTGGATTTCAAATTATCATTATTTTATCGTTGTATGGAAACACATGATAAACTGACCTATTTAGTTAATACAAAGCAAGAAAGGCATAAGTGCTATTGATTGGGAAAAATAAATAAATTTGATGGTATTTCAAAATAATTACCATAATACCTTAACGGCCATCAAGATTAAGTGTTAAAATTAAATCGTTTATTTAAAACTTGTATCATCTACCAATTATATTTAAAGCAAATTAGATTTAGCTTGTTTTAGAAATGTTTGTCACTTAGCGCTGTATTGCAAAAAAAACCCGCATTTATCGGCAAAACAAGCTATTCAAATAATTCATATCGTATTTCACTGAACTGATCGTTTCTGAAGCTTTATCATTGGAGAGTTATTTGTAGTATTATGTTTCTAATCACCACACGATATGTTAGCATTTACAAACCAAATATGTAAGCTTAAAATCTACTAAAACAATTAATGATCATGTATACGTTTATTGAAGTAAAACTACAAATAAATATAACTATTAATATAGGTGATAAGAGTTAAATAATTCACGATAATAATGATGATAGTTTCTCAATTAAATTACTTTTTACAAAACGCTAAATGGCTGTCAAATCAAATCATTGCCTTTTATTTGTATATTTAACGTGAATTTTCAAATTAAACCGCCACACAACATTTAGTTTAACTTAATTCAGATCCAGTGGCGGCTCGTGTATAGGCACTGTGAAACTGCAGCACCCCCTATTTCCACATAATATTATCGATAACATTTAATATAATGTTTCCTTTTTTCTTTAATTCTTTCTTTATTTTTGTAGTACTATATATATTCCTTGAGCTTAATGTCAGTGTTTCAGTAGCCATCTCCCAGTTTATGAAAAAGATACAAAAAATCTTTGTCTGGAACTGTGCGCTTCACAGTGCCAATGACGTGGTGTATGACTGTTGTGCGCATGCGCACATAGGAGGGGTGGAGGAGGAATGTGGGACTTCCAGGTAGAGGGACACTATTGCTATCGCAATGCCGGCTCTGACGTGATGGCAAAAGAAAGTTTTTTCTACTCGGCGTGCGTTGTGCTTAGAATTAGATTACTATTCTGCTTCCAGCTATTATATTTGATTAATTTTTTTTGGTTCTTTTATTTAATAGAAAGACTAAATGCGCTTGCAGTACTTTCAATGGAGAAAAATTTCCTCAATTGTCAACCAGAGATCAAGGAGAAAATTATTGAACTTTTGCGCAAATTAAAACAAGGAGAATGGATTTCATTTTTAAATGAATAGATCAATCTTGAATTGTAACAATTTAAGTTAAAAGTAAATAATTTTTTTTGTTAAGATTTAATCAAGTCCTAGAATAAATTTTCTTTTTATACATGTTTTTTTTCTCTTTTACACAATTTTAAAACGGAGGCTAAACATTTTCTGGAGCAGCACCACCCCTAATTTTAGCTACGAGCTGCCACTGTTCATATTAGTATGCATCTTAGATAACTAGCTTTAACAATGAGTTATTTACTACATATTTACTAATTTACAAATGGTAGAATCAAATTCAATCCCTCTTGGCATCGAACCATTATACTAGATGACACACTATACACTGGGCTGGGTGTATTCTCGTGTTCTAAGGTGTTATTTACCTAAGTTTATTTCAATGTGATATGTCTCAGGAATCTCCATTTGAAATCCTCTGATGAGATTCAAACAAGAAGTTCCAAGATACCGCATTAGAGTGTGTACTAATCTTAGCTCTCACGAAAATGGTAGAATAATAATCGTTCAGTGATGTAGGATAGTCTTAAATAAATTAGTGGGGGTAGTATGGCACTAAAATATTCAAGACCGCTTCAAAGTCTCATCTGAAGTGAATCAAATTAAGGAAACTATTAATAGAAAACATAACTCAAACTTCAACCAACCGGGTTGAGTGGTAGAATGCTCTAAAAGGCATCATTATCGCAATAGATGACTGATGGTGATGGTGTCGTGTAGTGTAGTGCTGCCAGGGTAAGCAGGATTAGTTTAAGCTGTACCTGTGAATTGTTTACACCCCTGAGTAGAGTCAGTCATTAGTCAAGTCTCGAGGGGAATATATTCCCATGTGAGGCATGCAGAGCAGAACATATGCATTAATGGTCAAGTGGCTGAGAATATATCACAGGTAAATGTTTTAACAAGGTATGCTTCCCTTGCAACACTCCACGACACACCACTGGGGATATCGGGGTTTCGAATGTCTGTCGGGTTTACTGACTTTAGGTTTTTTATAAAAAAAAATCCACTCTACTTTCACGCAAATTAGGGTTGGTTCAAAAAAAATATAAATTCAACCTCTTAGCCCATAACACAGTATATTTAGTAAATATGCGTATAACCTTGACGCGTAGTAAGACACTATGGCAAAAAAAAAACAGTTTTCACCCCCTCCCCCTTCTCCAAGCACCAGGAAAAATAGTAATCTACTATAGCGAGTATATTGTTTAACAATGAGTTTTAACCGTAAAAAAATAAATGGCGTTGGCCATATTTTAGCTCACTCCACCCCAATCATCAAAGGACATCAGCGAATGGGAAATATATTCAAAGGCCAACAGATTAATATGATGTGTTGCAAAAAAGGATTTTTTTTTTGTAGAAGATAATAGGTATTAACGATTTTGATTTTACTTTTAGTAAAATAATATGGTAATGTTATTATTCGTGTCGTTTGTCGGCGGAGAAATTGCGTGACCAATACGAGCGATATAACAAATATCCAAAGGGGGTGGCGTTTCCCCACCTCTCCCTGAAACATGTGATATTACTTCTATTGATACTTTTGCGATACATAATAGGTTTGGGGGAAAACAATTAATATATCATCATCATCATCATCATCATCATCATTATGAAGAGTTTAGAGCCACCTGTTCCTTGGTCTTACTATTGGCTTCATGCCGCCCCATATCCAACATCTTCTTTGGTAACCACTTCTCTTCCATTCTCCTTTCGTGGCCGTACCTTCTCTATCCTGTCCTGCACTGATTCCTCACCGGCTGCTCCTTTCTCCCTCTCATTTCTCACCCTATCCATTCTTATAACTCTTACAGTACTTCTCAGGTATTTAATTTCACAGGCTTGAGTTCTTCTTCTTTCCTGTTCCTTCATTATCCGCGTTTCCTCCGCGTATGTCAATATCCATATATAATACATCCTGTAGAGCTCTTCTTTACACTCCTTAGGCACATCCGCGCTCCAAATTACACTTTTAACACATCTTAAAAAGGCTTTTACTTGACTTCCTTTCTCCCCTCTCACCGATTTCTCTTCTGTTTCTTCCACTTTCCTCTTATCCACCATCTTCAACTGTCTGTCTCTCTCTCTTCCTCGTCGTAATCACTCTCTCACTCTTACTTACATTAAATCTCATCTCATACCACTCCACTACGTCTTCATCACACGCATTCGACTGTCAGAGATAAAATTGAACACACAGTGACAGTTTCACGGAAATAATACCACATTTATAGACAACCTCCGACACTCTGCCTAGTATGAGGAAACAGTGTTGTCATTCTCTTCTTTTCGAGCGGTCAGTCTTATTCTCGTACATATACGGATCTTGCAACGCTGAATTATTGATGTTGCTGGTAGTTCGTTCCTTGTTTGTCTTGTTTACTGACCGAGAAATTCCAAGAACACCCTTCACTGCTTTCTCGCCATAACAACCGTGACCAGGGTTGTTTGGCAACATTGTACTGAGAGAGAATGAGAGAGAATGAGAGAGAGAGGGAGGGAGAGATAAGGTAGTTAAGACATAGATTGTTTAGGGAAGAAGAATTTCTGAAATCTACTAAATAACATAGTAGTAGTCCATTAAAAATACAGCTTTTGAAGAGGGGATTTTAATAAATTAGAGGATCTTAAAACTGGATGTATTTTATACTGTAAACATTCTTGTAACAAAAACATATTTTAATACCAAAACTGGCCAGTCTACAAATGCTTGTCTTTTATAAATTATAAATCACCAATACATCATTAATAATATATATATATACGGATTGAATTGATAATTGTTATTAATCGCCAGCCCTCGCAAAACCTAAAACATTAATACGACCATCAAAATAAGCTTTACCTACCCCCCCTTTTTTTCTAGAACTGTATACCAAACCCGCTTCGGTGGCCGCATGGTCTAGGTCGCATTAGACTAGACTGCCGATGACGGGGAGATCGAGGTTAGAATCTCGGTCGGGTGAACTGAGGTTTCTTTTCAAAATGATTTACCACTCTTCCTCTACTTAAATGCGGGTACACTTTATATAAATATCATCCCCCTAACCTCTAAAACTAATAGCGTAATAATTAATACATAGGAACGTAAACTAAACGGGTAGCAAAACGCGGTGTTAATTACAAACTAAATGTTTCTAATGAAGGCATATTTAATTTAATTCGTCAAAAACATTTTTTTGTTTTAAAAACTGTACAAATATGGTTAATTGCTTGAGTTTCCCTCCTTAACAAATAATTGCCCCCATTACCTTCTTTGTAGGAATAACTGCAATACAGTACGTGGTATTTAACTGCACAGTAACTTTTGGTACACCTTTGTAAGTTTATAACCAGTAACTTTGATCTCAGAATTACAACATTTTGCTTAAACGTTGTTGAAAATTTGATCATCTAATATTTTATGATATTATTATCGACAGTATAAGTTATATTTTTGGCCCTTTACCTTTTTTCTTAATTATGCCCTAATATTTTGAAACAATGGGGGATGGTAATGTGTGGTTGTTTCTTATTCCAATACAAGTGCCATCTTAACCTTCAGATATCTAAATAAGGGGGATGTTAAAGTGTGGTTGTTTCTTATTCCTATACAAGTGCCATCTTAACCTTCAGATATCTAAATAAGGGGATGGTAAAGTGTGGCTGTTTCTTATTCCAATACAAGTGCCATCTTAACCTTCAGATATCTAAATAAGGGGATGGTAAAGTGTGGCTGTTTCTTATTCCAATACAAGTGCCATCTTAACCTTCAGATATCTAAATAAGGGGGATGGTAGAGTGGCTGTTTCTTATTCCAATACAAGTGCCATATTAACCTTCAGATATCTAAATAAGGGGGATGGTAGGGTGTGGCTGTTTCTTATTCCTATACAAGTGCCATCTTAACCTTCAGATATCTAAATAAGGGGGATGGTAGAGTGTGATTGTTTCTTATTCCAATACAAGTGCCATATTAACCTTCAGATATCTAAATTACCTCTGTTCTTCAGTATGAGGAAAATATCAAACGACCAAGGTGTTTTTCAGGACTCATCTAATTCTACAACTACCATAACTATGCTTTACAATGTGTAAAACTACCAGTTTGGAAATATTTTAATGAAGTTCATGCCTTGCCTAATCCTACTTTGTTGGTGGCTAGGATTAAAATTGGAGGACTTTAAGCTCCTCGACCCTTTAAAAAGGCTGTGACGTCGCTAATGAGCAAGGACGGAACTTGTTTCTGTATGCTTACACTTATTTTAAGCTAGCTTTTTATATAATCGTTTTTAATTGCTATCACTGGCTCTTAAAGAAAAAATTTCAAGGAGGATTCTAGAAGGAAGAAATATTTTGACAATAGAAACTTTTTTTTGCTGTTAATAATGATATAATTTATCTATCAAGAGAGGCAGATCTGCTTCGGTGTTCGCATGGTCTAAGGCGCTACTCTAACAGTAGACTAGACTTTTAATATCAGGTAAATCAAGGTTCGAATCTCGGTCGGATGTACTGAGGGTGTTTTTTTTTCAAAATTGCTTTTTACTCTCCCTCCAAGCAAGTGAGGGTACACTTCCTCCAAATAAGAACTTTCCTATTCACTAAAACAATTAGCGTAATTAGTACATAAACGTACAACCCGAACATGTAGTAAGACGCAGTGCTAAAAAATAAAATAGAGATAGGTGCAAATCACATTATTTGGCGTATAAAAATAAGTCTAGTTTTATTCCTTTGAAAGTTTGATTATAGCTCTCAATTGCTCGGTTGTAATGAACTATGAATCATGGTTATTATTATCGGATTCCGCACCTCCACAGCAGTGACCACATGGTCTACGGAGTTATATTCTCAATACACTCAATGGCTGGTGAACGGGAGCTTATAGGACCCCCCACCCCTAGTGTCAGTATTAATAAAGTGATAATTAATACTGACAGACTGATCGTGTAGGGGCAGTACTGATGGACGGACTTAACGATAATACTGATGTGATCCGAATGTTCTGATCACATCAGTCTCAGTCCATCAGTATTGCAAGTGGTGGGAGAGACTGACAACTTTGTACTGACCGTGTGTGTTCGTCAGTATTTCCTTCAGTTTCAGTAGCAAACAGAGCTTGCACACGCCTGTTTCTTATCGTCCAATGTTGCTGCGCGTTGTACGCAGGAGCTGAGACTGATAAAAATACTGACACGATTACTGACCGTGTACGGCCTCGTTGAAAGTACTGATGCGTACTGACTGACTGATCGTTTAGGGGCCCTATTAGAGTAGTCGGTTTCCTAGTTAACTCAGAAAAGCTCCTCCACGTGCGATAACCCAGACCCTTCTTCATCCTGAACATAGATTAAACTTTTAACAAAGGAGTTAAAATATACAATATTAAAAAAAAAGCTTTTGAAACATATAAAAAACACAACCCATCCCAATCGGCTGAAATGAGCAACGTTCAACGCTCCAGACTACGGTTGAGGTCGTCTCCATATGACGTCATTTCAATTAGTTTCGTTTTAAAGGCATCTGGGATATTCCCTCTTTCTTCCTTCTTATCATCTTTGTTCGGCGCGTTAAAAATAAAATAAAAAATGGTAAGAAAGGTTTAGTTGAAGAGTTGTGCGCTAGCAGCGCTGCTTGACGTGCGGATGACAAATGAAGCTTTTGAGCCGTTACAGCAGACAGGAAGAAAGACCCTGTTATTGGCCCCGCGATGCTGCAGCGGATTTCTTTTACTTCAGGATGAAATGTCTTCACCATTTAGGATGGATGGGTGTCTCGTTGACACGTCATACTGTTATTTTACGTCATTTTACTATTATTATTTTAGCACCACGTCTTACTGCCTGTTCAGGTTGTACACAAATGTAGACTACTAATTACGCTAATGAGTAAGGAATGAGGAAGGTGGAATTTAGAGGAGGTTTACCCGTATTTGCGTGGAGGGAGAGTGGTATACCATTTTGTAAAAAAAAAACCCACCCTCACTACAACCTACTAGGATTCGAACCCATATCTCTCTGACATCGGAAGTCTAGTCCGACATGCTAGTGATGCCTTAGACCATGCAGCCACCGATGAAGGCTAATTTTTTTTAAGGTAGATGCGTCTCACGGCACATCAGGGTTATACTTAGTTTCCATTAGTTCGATGCATCAGCATTTGCCTGGAGAGAACATCTCCCATATAACCTGCCTGGCTGAAATTTGAGCAAAACTCTATCAACCGGGGTAGAACTGGGTTCGAAAACGCTCTAACCAGCCTACAATTTCGGATTATAAATAACACGGGGACAGGCAAGGAAATAAGTCCGTGTCTTATAAATAACACGGGGACAGGTAAGGAAATAAGCCTGTGTATTATAAATAACACGGGGACAGGTAAGGAAATAAGCCTGTGTATTATAACCAAGCGCTTGATATCAATTTATTAAAATACACAGATAAAAATCAAACTTATCTGGATGCAGTGAAAAAAACCACAATATTTTCTTTGAGGTGAACAATAATTTTGTGCATACAAAATACATATTTAATATTTCATGCACCAATGAATTTATGGTAACAATTTGTTTACCAATTAACGTTAAAAAGAACATCAGAGTTATCCAGTGACCTCAAACAAATGGCATATTTGAACAAAAACCATTACATAAGTTTTGTTTGATCTGTCAGCTGAACTGAATCAAATTAACATCATAGAACATAAACTGACTGTTTATTTTCTGCGGTGAAGTGCACATCTTTCTTTGTAGAACAGTATTTTCTGCTGTTTATAATATATTAAAAGCTATAACCACATACTGTCGAACAAAATCATATAATTGTGTGGTAAAATGTAAACTCACTAGTTACATTAACTAATTTTAACCTTCCATTTGTCACTAGATCTCAAATGAATAGTTTCATAAATGTGTTTTTTGAGTATTTAATGTAAGCATATATATATATATATTATTTAAAGTGATTTTTTTTAAACCATTAAAAATAAATTATTATTTAAGACTTGTAATATACAAAGGTATCTTTAGAGAAATGTAGCATCTGATAGCGTATGATAAAAAAGTGAATAATTTATTCTTGTGATGTGCACATTAGGTCATTTCGTAATTTGATTTATAAAAAATGTTTGTGAGATCTTATTAATTTCTGTGTTTTTATGACATTAAATTTGGTCACACACACACACACACACATATATATCCAATCACCCGGTCGCCAATTCATATGTGTACATAATTATTTACACATAAATACTTATCAGCGATGAATTAAAGACCGGGTGATTTGATATTGTATATGGTTTATAGTTTAGTTTGTTTGTAATTCGTAGACTGATTTTCTATTAAAACACACACAGCTTATTTAGATATTGTTTTAAATGATGAATTTAGTCATCAGTAATCCCCAATAATTTCATTATTTTAAACATAAGTCGATTAACCAATACGCACTTATTTGAACATAAAACGAGGGGATATGAACTCAAAACTATGCCAAAAGTACTCTGCCTTCATACATTCAACAGAGTAAACGTCGGCTGGAATATTTCAAAGGGTTATTTATGGGAGTATAATTATGTAAATTATATTTCTCTATGGAACAACATGATATAATAATACACACAATGTAGGCCCATAGCTATCAATTGAGGTTTCATTGGGTCTTTTTGTATTATTGTTGGGGGGTATTAACGTTCACTTTAAGAACTAAATAATGTTATCAATAATTATCATTATCATCATCATCGACTGTTTCCAGCCTGTGGCCGGGTCAGTTTAGTAAAATATCTCCATCTTCCTCTGTCTTCCACCATTCTTTCTCCTTTGATTGCTCCTAGCGCTACTAAAAAGGTAGTGAACTACACACAAGAAGCCTACCTAGAGAGTTCCTTTTAGCCTCTCCTACCAAATCCTGAGCTTACCCTCCACGCATATGTGGGTAATATTCCTTCAAATATAGCCTTCCCAATCTCTGAAACCATCAGCTTTATTATCATACTACTATAAAGCTACACGGCTGATTCACTAACTGATATTAATGTTTACCCACTTCCAGATGAGGTAGAAACTTGAAATTTGATAAACTTATAGCTTCTAGCCTGTAACCGACGGGATCATTCCAAAAAAGGCTAATTCAAAATGTCGGAGCAACTTTAATGTTGGTGCAGACCTTTCTTTGGAGGTCTCTCGTGGCTAAACGGTAAGACCTATCAAAAAATCTGTTCTGGGATTACATTAGTTTACATCCACTTGCAAAGAAAACTCACTGGGAATTTGGGGGCGGAGCCCCCAACGAGTAAAACGAGATATTATCATATACGTGCGTATAACCCGAACGGTTAGTAAGACGCGGTGCTAAAAAACAACAACAGAACCTCTGTATATTCAATTTAATAGAGTATGACTAAGCAATGTAAAGTACAATTTATAGGAACTGTATCAACAATTACGTGGAGGTATAGTAAAAATTGACAAAGTAAAAATAAACCTCACCTTATTACATCTTGTTGAGATTCGAATCCGAATCTTTCAATCACCGGTGAACTAGACAATACAAGAGTGACGTCTTTGTTCGCGTGCCTATCTGGGAAGCTTTTTTAGTAAGGGATTTTTTTATATTCTATTTTGAATAACCAATTATTTTAAGAAATAACGAGAACACAACTTGTGCAGTGAAAAAAGTCAATTTTTATTTTTAGATGCAGTTGAAGGAAGACGCTGCACACGACGAAGATAATATGTTGAGAGACCCTCAGACAGAACGGAAATAGGACCAGGCGAACAACCCCCAACCCCCAACCCTTCTGAACTAAGTTTGAAAGTTAAAAACGGCGATGGTATCGCGCGAGCTGCATTCCAGGATTATTGATTCAGTCGCACTTTCGTATGTAGCCATTTCCGAAAGTGGAATCCCATAATTTGTATCACGGAAGGGATGTTGGGTTGAAAGTAGCAGTAGAAACTTTTTTTTAACGGGAATACTTCCCTCCTACTAAAAAAAAGCAACACATATTTAAATAAACTGTGGAGTAACTTTTTCCCGTAATAAAGTGTGATTCTTTATTATTATTTTTCACAAAATATATAGCATATGTATTTTCGTTATATTTACATGGTTTGTATATGTGTGTTAATTATTATAATTAAAACATAAAATACATTTAATTTAAAATTCAACTTTGCATTTTTTTTGAGGCTCACATTTAAGAATATAAGTACGTCCAAAGGTAAAAAAACAAAACCTATATGGAGCATGTTTAATATCCATAAAACAACAGAAAGAGTTTTCCTAATAAATGTCTATAACTAGTTAAGTGTACTTAAACAAACAAGTGAATAAAAAAAGGTAAATGTGTATCTATTCTTGATAAATGAAATCGTTTTAAAATGATTGGAATAAAACGTCAGGTAATTTTTCTTTTAACTGCTACTTGCGTTTACTACCATATGCAATAATTAAAACTGTGGTACAATAGGATTGTATTTTATTTTTAATCAACCAAATTAAAATTAATCATCTTTCTCTTATCAAGAGAATATATTTTATTCGTGAACATTTTTTAAACTTGAGATTATGAGTTTAATACGTATCCAAACCCAAAAAAGTGGATTTTAGAATTCTCTATGTCTTTCCACGATCACATATTTGAAATGGTTTAGTGGCTTAAAAAAAAATTGCTATCCAGATGTCAAAGGACAATAACTCGGAAGATATTTTTAAATTTTGTCCGTGGCCCTCAAATTAATAGTAGTTTACTAAACGAGTGATATTTTCTAATCACAAATCTTTCAAAAACCCTGCTCTGAATTTTTTTTAAAGATAAATATCTTGGGAGTGTTTGTGACCTCTCAGATAATACTGGATACTTGGGTTTTGGGCTAAAAATAATTAAAATAGTAGTTCAATAATAAGTAATTTTTCGAGAATTCTAAATGTTTTGAAAATGGCTATAAAGATTTTGTTTAAAATATATTCATAAAGAGTGTGATTAACACGATGATGTGTTTGTTATAATACTTAATTTTGACATTATTTTATACAATCTATGAGAAAATTTTGTAATTTTTTCGTACCAATTCTTTGTTTAGTACTTTTATTTTTATATAAAGTGTACCCACATTTGCATGGAGGTAGAGTGGAAAGCCATTTAGAAAAATATCTACTTAAGCACACTCGACAGAGATTCGAACCTTGATCTCCCCGTGACCAGCAGTTTATTCTACTGCGAGAGTAGCAAATTAGACAGTGCGGCCACCGAAGCGGGTGAATTAGTGTTATTAAATAGTTATTAATAAACTATATCAAAAGAGACAGCCACAGCTCACACGACTTGGCGTATTAATACGTAAATATAGATAGAGAAACTGTTCTAGTTCATTTATGTACCTACATTTCTAGGAATACTGTGATATTTATATTAATATAAATAAATAAACATATAGCTATATATAAATAATGTAAAATAAATACCATTTCATTCATATAAATGTTTAGCATAGAACACGATGATAAAAGTTCAAAGCTAGACGTGTACAAGATAGAAGAAGATAAATTGGATTATGAAAGTATCGATCATAACAAACGTTCCTGTTGCTACGGTCCACTGACCGAGATCACAGCTTCCTGGAACGGCACAGAGACTAAAGAGGGGGCGGGCCAGATTATCCCCCAAACTAACCAATCGCAACACACTCGTGGTAAATTTGGATTGACGGTGACAGGAAGGTTGGTAATCGAATCCCGATGTGATTTACCACTCTTTGCTCGTACAAATGTGGATACATTTCCTTTAAATACTGCCTTCCTCATCCCTATCACATTAGTGTATATTGGTGGATATATAGAACCCGGTAGTAAATACTGCCTTTCTCATATCTATCACATTAGTGTATATTGGTGGATATCTAGAACCCGGTAGTAAATACTGCCTCCCTCATCTCTATCACATTAGTGTATATTGGCGGATATCTAGAACCCGGTAGTAAATACTGCCTTCCTCATCTCTATCACATTAGTGTATATTGGCGGATATCTAGAACCCGGTAGTAAATACTGCCTTCCTCATCTCTATCACATTAGTGTATATTGGCGGATATCTAGAACCCGGTAGTAAATACTGCCTTCCTCATC
>CABFOW010001765.1:53262-63812 GCA_902141385.1 Timema californicum
GGTCCCGGCACAGATTTATCTGATTGCCAAACCCTTCCTTCACCTCTGACAAGACGTGTATTAATCACAGCTTGTGAATGTGGGGAATGCCATGCCTCCACCGTGGTTCGGATCCCACGTTAAACTGTAGGTCCTCCATTTCATCTCACAATCACCCTACCATTACACATTTGCGTAAGTGCGTATAACCAGAGCGGGTAGTAAGACACGGTGGTTATAATAATAATAATAATAATAATAATAATAATAATAATAATAATAATAATAATAATTTGCAGACATATAGGAATCCCGCTTTATTTAAGGAGTAGTTTGTTTGTTTTTTGAAAACACGCTTTGCGCAAAATTGGTGGTTACAAACTTTTGCATTTAAATTATTATAATTTTAAGAAAAGTCATGAAAATATTAAATTAAGGAGGTTGCCTACATGTGACGTCATGGCCGGTCAAGAAAGTATTTCACATGTTAGCGAACTTAAGTTTTTTTAAACGAGTTTTAAAGATCTAACGCTGAAAAAACCACCATAATTCTTAAATATTTATAAAACTTAGTCCTATATTGTCACAAAATTATTATTTTTATCTTGAAGCTGTTTTCTGTAAACCTATTTTTATAAATAATCTACAATTTAAGCTATTTGTCTTGGTCACGAAAATGTCCTGTACGAGTCTTCCTGCCAGGGTGTAGATTAAAAAAAGTCCGTTGTAGCAAATGTCCATCTAGAACAGGAAACAAGGAAACGGCGATTTTAATAAGTATTTCAATGTTTCCAAGGCGCAAATATTAAAGTGACTGTGTAAATTCGTCAGAGGAAGAGGGTAAGTGTTATCAATTGATACACAAGAATCCTCTCAGGGCTAACTACTCTATTTTCTTCCCTCTTTCTATCTCGTACATTGGTGTCTAAGTGTGATAGTGCTTAGGCCGCTTAGGTGCGCCAAGTTAAGATGAAACCTGATTCCCAAAATAGCTTTGAGATCCCCGCGTAGGCAATGTCGTTAACACATTTTCAACAAAGTTTCACGTAAAATTTCACAGATATGAGATCAATAATATATGGTTGGAAACATAGTTCTTGCCTTACTCTAAACACATTACGTTGTATTTTAATAGAATCACAAAACAATATTATAATAGCAAATTCGTTAAAGTGGTTTTGAAGCTTCAAACTGTCAGTCCCTTAAGTAATGTCGCCTTATGTTATTTCACCTTCAAGTGGACCGCTTTCCTTCTATAAATAATAACCAACCCCGTGAGATAGATGTAATACTACATTTTATACAGTTGTGTGTTGCGGTAAGTATTATCATATAATTCAGGGTACTCTGTAAATCATTTTAGAGGATTCTGAGACTGTCCATGCGAAACTGGACTGTGTCTGGTTGTTAATTTGTGGCTCGCTACGGTGCTGGATATACTGAGGCAAATGCGGGTGCATTCTATCTATTTCTTTAATACCTTTGGTTGGCACTTAGGATAACATAGGGTTTGTTTTATTAACTAAGACAAGTTCCAAAATACATTTAATTTTATTGTTATCTGAAAAGTAATTACAGAATTCCTTCATTTACAAGTTTTCTTCTTTAAACCGTAAAAAACACTAGAAAAAAAGTTTACAGCCAAATCAACTAAAAAATCACGGACAATAGATACAACTTCCTAATGAAGACCTCGTAACTTTTCGGGGATAGCTTGTAACCAACCACCCATGAGGTGGGTTGCTGGTTGACCCGTTAGAGCATTGGGTTTCAGCTGTTGTGCTGCCAAAATTCTCTACGGTTCTAATTTAACAAACCATCTCGGGATAAATCTATTTACTAGTTCCGGTTTTAAACCTCATAAAGTGTTATAATGATATCATCATCATTATCATCCCCATCATCAACTATTTCCAGCTTATGGCCGGGTTGGTTTAGTAAATTGCCTATATCTCCCTCTATCCTTCCACTATTATTTATCCTTTAATTTCTTCCATTATTATCCTCCCACCTGCATAATTTCTGTTATATGCTCCTCCCATCACTTTCTTGGCTTCTTTTTCGGTCTTTTTTCTGCATATTTCCCAGCATTCTCTTTGGTATGTTCTTACTCCATCCTCATTACACGACCATACCATCTCAGTCTTGCGTCCTCTACTATCTCATGTACTCCAACATCCTCATTACATGCCCATACCATCTCAGTCTTGCGTCCTCTACTATCTCATATAGCTACTCCAACTCTTCCCAGGTTAACTTCAATCCTAATCTTGTTTCTCCTCGTGACAACTAACTTGCTCCTCACACACTTCATTCCCATGGCTTCCTTTTTATTTGTCTCTCTTACATTCAATGGCCGGTGACCTGGTGGTCTAGGGGGTAAGGTGTCGGACTTCTGTGCTGGCGGCCGGGGTTCAATCCTCGGTCCCGGCCCAGATTTATCCGATTGCCAAACCCTTCCTTCACCTCTGACAAGACATCTTGTGAATATGGGGAATGCCAGGCCTCCACCGTGGTTCGGATTCCACGTTAAACTGTAGGTCCTCCATTTCATATCACAATCACCCTACCATTACACATTAGCGTGAGTATAACCCGAATGGGTAGTAAGATGCGGTGCTAATAGTAATAATACATTCAATGCCCATGTTTCTTCTGCATTCATACATAGTACGCCCTCTATTAATGATATGATGATTTTTTAACTTTTAGTTTCACATGAAATGAAGATTGTGACTGACAAGTTTATATCTGTATTTTTTGTAGACCACGCCTGAGCAATGAAACAATGGTTCCAAGTAAAATGAAGTGCCATATATCCGCCAAACATCCCGCTGAGTCCCTAAAATTCAATGATTTTGAATCGGTCGCAGAAAAACAAGAATCCACATGGTATTGGCGAAAATTTAATTGGGCCAAATTGCTATTTTGTTTATAATTTGTATTGACCAAACAATTGTTATTGTTATATAAAATATAATAATACGGAGATTTAACTCGCGTTACTTTAGATCCAAACGGGGACCAAACTAAAGACCTATAAAGTGTAAACGACGCGTTTTATCGTGCCTTCCTTGATAGCGTTCCTATTTGTTCCATCATTATTTTAAGTGATTCAGTTGCAGTAATGAATAAAAGCCTCGATGGAAACCATTATTACATATTTATTAGGTGGGCAGGGGGTGTTTAATCGGGCGCTAGATTTGCCTGCAGTTATCGTTCACATGGTAATTCGGGCAGCCAACGTGTGACAACAAACGGGTTATAGAATACATTCATTTTGAATGAATAATTCACTCTGCTCGCTCCGTCTATCTGTCCAACCTCGGTGACCTTGAGGGTCCGATGCTCATGGGTTCAAACCCAACCGAGGTCGACGGATTTTTATTGAGAAATAGTAATCCGTAGCACAACTTCCTTCGGAGGGGAAGTAAAGCCGCTGTTCCCATTTAGTTTGTGGTATGTATAATAAGCCTAGAAGGTATGCGAAAATAGCGTTCCCGGCAAAATTGGTGGGCTCTTTCGAGCTCGTTCATAAAAATACTCGTGTGCTGACATAATCAGTCGGTTCAGAAAGTGATCGTAAAATAGCTAAGATAAGTCAACTTCAGCTTTCTGCAGTTCGAATAGTTTTTTTTTGTTGCCATTTCTTACCCCATTTTCTCCCCGAGGGATGTTTTAACACAAATGATCACTATCCCATAAATTGGTCCTAATAGGGTAGGGATAAAGAGGGTATACTTAATATCAACTCGCTTCAGTGGTCGAATGGTCTAAGATGTTACCATATACTGGACATTAAGGCTGGAAGATTGAGGCTCAAATCCGAATCCGATGTACTGAGGTTGGTTTTTCCACTCTCCCTAAATGTGATTTCGGGTACACTTATTTTTAATGCAGCCTTCCTCATTCCTGACGCATTAGCGTAATTAGTGCAAAACGATATAATCCGAACGGTAAGACGTGGTCTATAAAAATATAATTGTGCCCTTTTAGTAAATGGAAAGGGGAAAATCATTTATGGGGATAAAAACATTTTAGAGTACCAGGTAGGGATTTACACTCCGACCTCGTCAATGGAAGATCAAACTGCACGAGACTGATCCCTTTGCGGATAGTGTCATAATACATCCTCGGTTGGTCTGTTCAAAGCCGATGGGGCTCACCGCTCACCTAATAGCGTGGGTATTTTACTAATAAGTGAGTGCTCTCTACATTAACAAAATGGAAGTTCACTCTTCAATCATCAAACAAATGAAGCCAACATAATACCCCATGAACCGAAGTTGGCGACCTCAAAAGGTCTGATTTCCTAGTCTGCCAAGCTTTGTTCCGTCATGTTGTCGGCACTGCAGTGGGTAAAGCTCATTGTTATATTCGGGTGGGTGTCTCTCATTAGTCCACCACATCACGTGTTCGGGGACCTCAGATCTGTGACTTACACAATGCCGCTGGTGATTTATGCACGCCCCATAGAACTCGCGGAATGAATTCACCTGTGAGAGGATAATCCATTAAGCGTCTGATGCACTGGTTCTCGCTTTGGCTGCCGCTGGGACAACAGTACAGTCAGTTCACTTGGAGACCGAGGTTGTCTTTCGTTACATTCCGACAGTGAAGGAGGCGCCAGAGGGGTTCTGTGAGGACTACTTTCACGCAAAAATAATCACAACTAATTCTCTGATTTACTTTTACTAACCTAATATATTATTATTACTATGTGTTCTGTCTTACGAGAGGCCCATTCCTTTTGTCAGTGAACTTGGACCGCCAATGCACCCTGTCCTCTGCCTCCTCCTTCAACTCACAGAATTGTCTTATTTTCTTCAAGTCATCCAATATTTGAATCCTCCTCCTTCCTAAGCTCCTCTTTCCCTCAACCTTTCCTTCTATGACGTCGTGAAGAAGACAGTTCCTCCTAAGGATGTGTCTGATCCAGTTTTCTTTGTACCGAAGGATCACATCCAAAGTGGTTTTCTTCTCACCCACTCTTCTTAGTCCTTGTTCATTTGTCACCTTGTCTATCCACCTGATCGTCCCACCCACTATTCTTAGGACATGTTTATTTGTCACCTTGTCTATCCATATACAAACATGGAAACGCTATTAAAAATGTCTTTACTTAGCCAAGGTAGTCAAATTTTCATAGGAAGAGCTATTAGATCTAGTTTCATTTATGTTTACGTCAACCCATTTTATCTGCAGCTCTCACTTTATAGGCCTATATGAGTAGATATTCTCAATACCCATAAAATTACACAAATAAACTAGTAAAATGTTGTCAGTTCAAGCCGAATAAACATATTTATATTTTTAATAGTTGAACACGCATAATAAACGTGAATATAATATAGTTTGTTTCTTCGGTGACAGAGGGGTTGGAACTCGAGCCCCACTTGTGTGTATTCGGCTTGTATTTCCCTAAATGGTATTACCGCCACTCAAACTCGGGACTTTTCTATAAAATCTGTTTTTATCAACCTTAATCCATTGGTGTAGTGAATCCGGACACGTACTATGTCGCTGTACAGAAAATAACTATTTCTACAGCATTACCATTCTTTAAAATAACCCGGGAATGGAATGTCAGAATGCCTCGAGTCTTGCTATCTGATAACATGGAATAATATCACCAATTTGTAGATGGCATTGTTTATTTGTGAGATACGAGATATCTCTCTTTTTCCTCTTCCATGTTGTTGTGATACCTTATCTTTATTTTGTTATGTTTTTTGTGGTTGCTTCCATCAGATGTTGACACACAAAAAAAGGGAATTGTTTTTTTATATATACGTGTGTTGTGGTTGCTGCAAGATTCGGCTGTTAAAAAAAAAATATTTTTTTGGTAAATAACGAGGCTTCGTGTCGGACTGTGGTAAAAGGCCCCATCATCCACGTCTCCGAGATGCCCCAAATGAAGGTGCAATTATAGGATAAATAATCAAATTAATATTTGTATTACCATTAAAAATGGGCTACAACTAACTATAAAAATAATACTGCCCAGGTTTGATCACCTTAAATATATTTGAATTTTTTAAATATTATCAAATAAATTATTAGTTTTGGATTTTACATTATACAAGTAGTTGTAACCGGTGCTGCCCGGAGTAACCACGCAATGATTTTTTTAACATTAGCTGTTTGAGAAGTTTCTTTAGTATAATCAGTTTTAGTTTTAATGATTCGTACACATGAATAGTAATGATTATTATCAATCTTTTAGTATACTACAATTTTAAGATTTATTTCTTTTTAATTTCTTTAAGTTTAATTTAAAATATAGTTTGGGGTTGATTAAAATAATATTATTATTTTTAAATGTCTTATTGTATGTATTGCGTGGTTACACCGGGAAACGTTTTTATGCTTAAGACAGCTAGGAAAAAATTCTTCATTTTATTTCTACCAGCCCAGTTTTCAATAAATAAAAACTCAAGTACATTTTTTAAAATTTCAGTTTCTAGGTGCACATGTTCTTACACAGGGGTTAATAATGTTAAAATGTCAAACCTCTGTGTGCGGTAGATATTATACAATGTTCATGGCAGACAAAGAACTCTTCATTTTATTTATATAGATTAGTGACTTAATTCTTTGACAAAGATAGTAGTCAAACCCCAGAGTGTTAAGATACAGCTCAGCAAAGCTGTTTCTAAATTCATTTTAAATTTAAAACTCTTACTATTTTTAATGGTAGTTGAATAAATGACCTTGTGGTCATTCGACACTAAACATTCTACAGCACAATTTTATCAATTAATGTATAATTAAATCTAAAAAAATAGTGATTCAATAATTTTAAATAATTACAGGTCAACGGGTTAAACATGCAATTTTATACATTTTACATTCCATTTTTAAGGTGCGGCAGAAGGGAGCGTAGTATTTTTAAAAATTTTATAGCATTACTTTTTTTTGCTAAAATAAATCAAATATTTCTCCAGTAGCAACATAAAGTTTATTTTTCTGCAGATGCTAATATCAACAGATCTTGAATATATGTCACCCGCCTCGGTGGGCTTGTCGTGTTGAGCTCGACTGCTGAGGACGGGGAGATCGAGGTTCGAATCTCGGTCGGGTGAACTAGGGGTGGTATTTCCTAAATGGTTTTCCACTCTCCCTACATGCAAATGCGGGTTCACTTCCTCTAATTCAACCTTCTCAATTCCTAATCCATTAGAGTAATTAGTACTTAAAGCGTATAACCCAAACGGGTACTAAAACGCGGTGCTAAATATTATAATTATTGAATATATGTCAAGGGTGTCCTGTAATTTTGTCAAAGCTTTTTAAATACAGAAAATTTTTTTTGACAAAATTCCAGGACACCATTTACAGATATTCAACATGTGTTAATATTAGCATGTGCAGAAAACTAAACTATATTTTGCTATTGGAGAAATATTTGATTTATTTTGGCCACATAGTTTCAATTCTATAAAAACTGTAAAAATACTTGAGCTCCCTTCTGCCGCACCTTAAGGTAAAGTAATTAATGTATGGAGCTGAATTTTGTTTTCCCACAAGCTGATAACTATTCAGCCCAGATATGAGGTGGTAAATATGAATCACGTACAACATAGTTTCCAACCAAAGTTTCCTTGAACTGTCGTTCGTTCGTAATTTGGCGTTGGTTTTGAGGTCCACCTTTCGCGAAATCTCCCACATCCTCCCCTCTTTCAGATGTGGCAATCCGAACCAATTAAGAAAACATTTACCGGTCTCTGTTTTTTTCCCACACTCTTTGCTTTATCCTGATTTGGTGAGTTCCCACGTCCACGCTTGCTGCCAATAAGGTTGTAAATCTACCCAAGTCGCGCGAGCTGCTTAGTGGATTGCAATTTCGAAATCAATGATGGTTTGACGGTGTTTCAAAAATTAGTTCTTAAAACGAACCTACATTTTTACTTCTTTGAATGAGATCTTATCATATTTCCTCACTTTTATCTCACAGAAGAGCATAAACAAGAATGTATTATTATTATTATTAGCACCACGTTCGGGTTATACACACTTACGCTAATGTGTAATGGTAGGATGATTGTGAGATGAAATGAAGGACATACGGTTTAACGTGGGATCCGAACCACGGTGGAGGCCTGGCATTCCACACATTCACAAGATGTCTTGTCAGAGGTGAAGGAAATCAGATAAATCTGTGCCGGGACCGAGGATTGAACCCCTGACCCCCAGCACAGAAGTCCGACACCTTACCCCTAGACCGCCAGTTAACCCATAAACATGAATAAGGTATAGGCCTTTAAATATATTTAAAACATCAGCGCCGCATTTTACCACCGGGTCAAACTATACGCCTTTGTACTAATTACGATAATATGTTTGGAACAAGGAAGATTGAATTTAGAGAAAGTGTGCTCAGATTTTCATCGAGCGAAAGTGTAAAACAATTTAGGGAAAACCACCATCAGTACACCCGACCGGGATTAGAACCCTAATATCCCTGTCATTGGCGGTATAGTCTATTGCGATAGTGATGCCCTATACCATGCGACCACAGAATAAGGTGAGGCGGGTAATTGTTCATTTAAATATGGACACCTCATACGTGTAGTAAGACGTCATACGAAGCCAAATAGATTAGAAGCTACGACAATAATTACTCTTAAATAATTTAAAGGGTTGTAAAAGTAAGTCTACTCCTGAGAGACTGCTTATTTCCGGGAAGCAAAGTTGAAAGTTGTTCTCTTGGGACGGAGTTGAACAAGACTCCTTCACCACAAGATATCGATTCGCACTACGTAAAGCCAGACACGGTCTTCTTCGCCTTCAAGTTCTTGATGAACTCTAGCCCTAAGCTATTCATGAAGGACCCCGGCTGTGGAATCTTTTCGCTCCCTCCCTAGGATATTAAATACCTTCATCGTGGATGGTGGGGTTGACGTTTGTTCACCGGCCCTCTGGGGAACGTGATGTTATGTTCGGTATTGTCATTCCCATGCTGGCCACTGGTACGTTACTGATACTCCTGGAGCTATTACTCATCATAACGGTCTGAATTAATCACAATTAGTTACATTTATTAATTTCAATGGTGACCTGGCGGTCTAGGGGTAAGGTGTCAAACTTCTATACTGGGGTCTGAGAATCAATCCTCGGTCCCGGAACAGATTTATCTGATTGCCAACCCCTTCCTTCACAACTTGTGAACGTGTGGAATGCCAGACCTCCCCCGTGGTTCGGATCCCACGTTAAACTGTAGGTCCTCCATTTCATCTCACAATAATCCTACCATTACAAATTAGCGTAAGTGCGTGTATAACCCGAACGGGTAGTAAGACGTGGTGCTAATAATAATATTAATTTCAAAATTTTCTTTGTCTACAAGGTTGACATATTTTCTCTTCGTAATTAAGGTTGAAATCCATTTATTGATTTGTAGTTTATATTTCTCTATGGATTTAAAGTTGACAATTCTTTGTAATTAAGGTTGAAATTCCATTTAGTGATTTGTAGTTTATATTTCTCTATGGATTTAAAGTTGAAAATTCTTTGTAATTAAGGTTGAAATTCCATTTAGTGATTTGTAGTTTATATTTGTTTATTGATTTGAGTTTGAAATTGTTCTTAACATAAAACCGTTATTTCATCATGGATTTGAAGTTATCTTTTCTCCAAGGATTTGAAGTTGAAAGTTTTCTTTAGATTCTAGTTTAAAGTATCTCTTGGGATTTAAGCTTGAAATTAATTTAATAATTTGAGATAAAAATTAATCTTTAGATATTTATCCCTAAACTAAGGTTTAACTTTCTCGGTGGAAATAAAGAAATATATATAACTAATATAATTGATCTGATAGTGAACATATAATATTAGCTACGCTTTTAACTGCACCATGTGGTATCCATGGGGTTTAAGGAGCCAAGACAGCTAAAAAACAGTACGCTTGAAGTGAATAAATACCCTTATACACTAGTTTCATATTATTAGGTTCCTTAGTTTACGAGTAAACCACGAACACACAATTACACACTCTTATTTTATATAATGCTAGAGCTACTCTTGTTGTCTACACTATCTACACTATCTACACTAATATTATAAAGAGGAAAAATTTGATTTTTTTTTGTTTGCAAAGGATAAACTCAAAAAATTACTGGACCTATTTTAAAAATTCTTTCACCAATATAAAGCTACACTATCAGCGAGTAACATAGGCTATATTTTATTTGGAAAATTTAATTTATTCCTCATAAAAATGTCGATAGTCACTCATATTTTATGGTAGAGTCTATGATGATTCTTCAATATGTGTGTTGAAAATAATGCGGGGGAGGAGGGGAAGGGGAAGGGTCTAGTAATTAATACATTAGTATTAGTTTAACCCTAAAATTGTAAAACCACACAAGAAATTTATCTTTTTTCTTTACAGAAATTTTATTATTTTCCAATAAATGGTCAACAGACCATTAAAAGCTTATAATCTTTCATTTTAGCTTGACATTTACGGTGAGTATGAGGGTGATAGTGAGTATGAGGGTGATAGTGAGTATGAGGGTGATAGTGAGTATGAGTGTGATAGTGAGTATGAGGGTGATAGTGAGTATGAG